>JBAKBP010004625.1:0-67390 GCA_037953745.1 Lithodes maja
TCTTAACACACGCCCCCCACTATACTCTATGTCTTAACACACGCCCGCCACTATACTCTGTCTTAACACACGCCCCCCACTATACTCTGTCTTAACACACGCCCCCCACTATACTCTGTCTTAACACACGCCCCCACTATACTCTGTCTTAACACACGCCCCCCACTATACTCTGTCTTAACACACGCCCCCCACTATACTCTGTCTTAACACACGCCCCCCACTATACTCTATGTCTTAACACACGCCCCCCACTATACTCTGTCTTAACACACGCCCCCCACTATACTCTATGTCTTAACACACGCCCCCCACTATACTCTGTCTTAACACACGCCCCCCACTATACCGTACTCTGTCTTAACACACGCCCCCCACTATACCGTACTCTATGTCTTAACACACGCCCCCCACTATACTCTGTCTTAACACACGCCCCCCACTATACTCTGTCTTAACACACGCCCCCCACTATACTCTGTCTTAACACACGCCCCCCACTATACTCTGTCTTAACACACGCCCCCCACTATACTCTGTCTTAACACACGCCCCCCACTATACTCTGTCTTAACACACGCCCCCCACTATACTCTATGTCTTAACACACGCCCCCCACTATACTCTGTCTTAACACACGCCCCCCACTATACTCTGTCTTAACACACGCCCCCCACTATACTCTATGTCTTAACACACGCCCCCCACTATACTCTGTCTTAACACACGCCCCCCACTATACTCTATGTCTTAACACACGCCCCCCACTATACTCTGTCTTAACACACGCCCCCCACTATACCGTACTCTGTCTTAACACACGCCCCCCACTATACCGTACTCTATGTCTTAACACACGCCCCCCACTATACTCTGTCTTAACACATGCCCCCACTATACTGTCTTAACACACGCCCCCCACTATACTCTGTCTTAACACACGCCCCCCACTATACTCTGTCTTAACAAACGCCCCCCACTATACTCTATGTCTTAACACACGCCCCCCACTATACTCTGTCTTAACACACGCCCCCCACTATACTCTGTCTTAACACCCCCCCCCCATACTGTATGTCTTAACACACGCCCCCCACTATACTGTCTTAACACACGCCCCCCACTATACTCTGTCTTAACACACGCCCCCCACTATACTCTGTCTTAACACACGCCCCCCACTATACTCTATGTCTTAACACACGCCCCCCACTATACTCTATGTCTTAACACACGCCCCCCACTATACTCTGTCTTAACACACGCCCCCCCACTATACTCTCTTAACACACACCACACCCCCCATACTCTATGTCTTAACACACGCCCCCCACTATACTCTATGTCTTAACACACGCCCCCCACTATACTCTATGTCTTAACACACGCCCCCCACTATACTCTATGTCTTAACACACGCCCCCCACTATACTCTATGTCATTTCAACTGACGGTAAATTACGAAGTTTCCATCAAGATTTCTTAGTTATTTTTTTAAGATTTTGTAGTGAAATATGGTGCTAATTGTATAAACTTGGTCTTATTATGATGCAGAGACATAGTAGTGTCATATTTTTGCATTATGTATTGAGACATTAGCTGCTAAAGGATTCAATTTATCGTCAGCTGAAAAAAACCCAGAGTATAATGGCAAGGGATCTAGGCTAATTATGGTTGCCGTGGGATACAACATGAATTGAGCACCTCTTCCCCGCGACTTATTGAAATGAGCCTCTATTTTGCCAGCCTAATTAGAGTTTAACCCCACAATTTTGGCACTGCTGGGAAAATTATAAAGAGAGTTTTTGTTTTTACAGTATTTTTATATAGTACCATACCCACATAGTGCATTTACGACAATAATTACATAGGCCTATAAAGCACTGAATTATGTTATGACAAACCTTTAAGGGGACCAACCCACTTTTTTTTCTTTTTTCTGGGTAGTAGCTATTCGACCCCATTCAGCTTACTGTTTTAAGACGTTTATCATCATCCATAATTTTTTTCTATGTGATTGAGGGAGGCAAAAGGCAGAATCGCCTATAGCGAGTGCCTCCCCCCATAGTTGAAAGATTGACAGGGCCAAAATCAAGGGACGGTCGAGCCAAAATGCCTGGACACACGGAGTTTGAAGCAATTTAAGTCATAGGAAGAGGGAAAGACTGATTCTGGGAGAGAGTTCCAGAGCTCAGCTAATGAGTAGAAGAAAGTTCGAGAGTAATGTTTCACTCTTGGGTTAGAGAGTTGCTCAGATTAGGGGTGGGATTGAGTTGCAAGACGGGTACCACGTGCCCAACGTAAAGGAGGTGGTAGGTGGTAACAAAGGCCGTCCACAACCGCGGCTATGGAACGGCCGGAAAGGAAATTAGAGACAAAGGCACAGATGGAGGGATAGAAACCGAAGGAGGGTAGTTTAGAAAGTGTCGATTTACACCTTGCGAGCGATAGCGTACCAGCATGTTCTGGATTATGTTTTAGACAGCTGGCTTCTTTAGTAACTTTTTTCGGTAGAAACATTTTCCGGCGAAGCCGGATTCCTCCATACACCACCAAGACAGTTAAAGGTTTATGCACAAGCCTACGACTTCTTATCCATTCTCGAATACTGGATATTAATCTAATCATGTACATATTCCCAACCGCACTATGGTAGCCTAAAGGCATGTCCAGACGAGCGGGCATGCCTGCAGGCAGCGCGGTCGGCGGACAAATTCCCCAGGGCATGCCCTTGAATGTTGTCCACACAGCAGAGTCGATATGAATGGGCGGGCGTGCCCGTCGATGCAAGTACGGTAGGTTGTAGAGTGCGGTACGATAAACATGGTGGCCAGTACTACTGAGAAGAAGAAAATATTGTGTGGTATAATTATTGCTGGGTGTTAAAGAAAAAGAATGGTTAAATAAGAAGAAATGGTTATGGCAGCCATAAGTCTTCAATAGAAGAAATGGTTATGGCAGCCATAAGTCTTCAATAGAAGAAATGGTTATGGCAGCCATCAGTCTTTAATTGAAGAAATGGTTATGGCAGCCATAAGTCTTTAATAGAAGAAATGGTTATGGCAGCCATAAGTCTTTTAATAGAAGAAATGGTTATGGCAGCCATAAGTCTTTAATAGAAGAAATGGTTATGGCAGCCATAAGTCTTTAAAAGAAGAAATGGTTATGGCAGCCATAAGTCTTCAATAGAAGAAATGGTTTTGGCAGCCATAAGTCTTTAATAGAAGAAATGGTTATGGCAGCCATAAGTCTTTAATAGAAGAAATGGTTATGGCAGCCATAAGTCTTCAATAGAAGAAATGGTTATGGCAGCCATAAGTCTTTAATAGAAGAAATAGTTATGGCAGCCATAAGTCTTTAATAGAAGAAATGGTTATGGCAGCCATAAGTCTTTAATAGAAGAAATGGTTATGGCAGCCATAAGTCTTTAATAGAAGAAATGGTTATGGCAGCCATAAGTCTTTAAAAGAAGAAATGATGTGACGCTTCTGCATAGTAGCCACGTGCGGGCGTGCGCGTCGGCTGCCCAGCCGTTTAGAAACCGGCTGGCGGCAACCGGCCGGCAGGCTTTTCCTTAGTATATATCCTACAACAACGTAACTAATGTCTGGGATATTCTTATGTTGTTTCACAGCTTGTAGCTGCCCTTATTCTTAACCAACACATCTTCGTATATTTTATTCTCGATAGTTGATTGTTTCATTATAATATATAAGATGTAAGTCTAGTGAGAGTGGGAGGAGACGAGCGGGAGAGAGAGACCGACTGGGGGACGTTGCTTCGCCCGGAGAGTCTAGCTTGGGACGACCCTGAAGTGTTGCCATATGCATCCGATTGCAACGTTAGGCTTAGTTTCGACTCACGCACGGGGTAGACGATTTTGACCCGGCAACTGTGTTGAGTGTTGCCAAGCCTGGAATGTATTTTGTATGCCTAGGGTGGGGTCCAGACAGATTCAAGACTCAGAGCTCACCTCACTGTCGTACCCTTCGGACCCCCTTGATATCTATCCCTCTCAACTCCACTTAGAAACTTTCTCTCTTTCTTTGTATACCTTCCTTCCACTACTTCTCCAATCTATTTAATTATCCCATCCCCTTGATAGACCTTATATCTATTATTGTATTAATGACGAGCTCTCAGATAATTAGATAGGATTTTGGGCTTTATGCAGAGATTTAATTGTTAATGAGACCTAGGAAGCTTTTTTGTTGTCTCATATTTGGTAGTTTCATGCTTGCTAGTGTGTTCTTGTGTCAGGTTAGCAGGGGCTAGACCGGAGGGGAGGCTTTTTGCGATCCTTTAAGTAAAGTCTGCTGGTGCGAGTCCTGTGGACCCGCATGACTTTACTAGGATACCCGTGGGAGTCTGGGGGCATTTTCTTGTCTGTGTCCCTGTGTGTCTAGTGTTGTGTTGTGTGAGGGCCCTTGCCTAGTCCACTCAGCACTGCGCTAGCACGTCTTGCTTTTGTTTTAGGGTCGCCAGGAGAGAGTCAGATACTTGCGATCTGAGTCTCTCAAGAGAGCACCCTTTCAATTAGAGTAATTTGGCGCACAGACTTGGGAACGTCCCTAGGCTAGAGCAGGTGGCTCAGCCCGGGTATCCGAAGCCTATATCCTTCCGGCTAGACCTCTGCCGCCTGGCAGATTAACAGCTAGGGGTTTATCATCTCTGTATGTTTGTTATTGTGCCACAGTTTACCGTTTTTGTGAGCATTGTGAGTCAGGGTGTGGCTTAGAGAGACTGTCCGAGCAGGCTTGCCTGACTAAGAGTGAGAAGCACACCTGTATGTGGTTATGTTGTGAATTGCTGCCTTTATTTAATTATACCTATGCCATTATACACTGTATGGCCTATCACTAGTATTTATTCCTGCTTGTGAGTTAAGAGTTCTCTAAATCCGTAACGTACTTTCTTTGCTAAGCATCAGATCCTACAGTAGCCGCATGCAGTTTAGAAACCCGCATCTTGTCTACCGGTACGATGTTTTGAGGACTGTTTGCTTTCACCTTCTTTCACGCAGGGGTGATTAGTTGTATTAATTAACGTAACGTTAAATGTACTTTCTTCTAGTTTGTTATTAAATTGTTTCTGCAATTTAATTCCGTCATCTATCTTTTCCTTGAAGCTTTAAGTCAACTTAATTGTGTGATCTTTTATATAGCCTGCTTGACTATCAGCAGTCTATAGTGCGTGCACCCTGTAACCGACTCATAGGATACCTCGTTGTCCAGGCAGGACTCTTGACGGTTTAGGGTGGTTTGTTGCCTGGGTTTATAGATAAGGGTTGGATCTAGCGTTTTCCGTTGTTGCTTGTTGCCGCATACCTAGTCCAATAGAAAGAGCCCAGTGTTTATATATCCCAGGACGTAACAAATGGCGACCTTGCATAGGATTTACTGAACAGAGGAATATAGTGGTCATTTGTTTTGAGATTCCTTATGATTAGAGGAATACAGTGGACATAGATTTTTTTTTTTTTGAAGCAACCAATATAACACATTAAAGACTTTAAATAACATTAGTATATACATACTTGCATAGGAAATAAGGCACATTCTATAACCGTGATAATTACTGCAGTACACAAACATGTGTAATACATCAGAACACAGTGATGGGTCAGGTCACGATACGGGCTCGGAGGGAGAAAGACCTGTGGAGTGGCTAGTCGATAGCGAGGAGGGTGCTAGAATATTTTTAGAGGTGCCCCTTACCGCTGCCAGGGTGTTGAAGCTGAATAAGTATGGCTTAAAGTGTGTGGCAGGTCTTCAGGGTCACCAGGGTTTAAGTGGCATGAGGAAAGATCAGCTGAGGACTTTGATATTGGGTTTAGAAGGGAGAGACCTGGGTGGAGGGGCGACTGGGGGCCCCAGCCCCCCCTCCACTCTACCCCCGTATCAAACGTCAGGGTGCCTGAATTTAGTACATACTCCCAAGTTGATGGTCAATGGCAGCGTGGAATTCAATCACAGGGACCCTCTCCATTAAATGCACCTTCCCCTCCTCAAGGGTTGACTCCAGATTTGTTGTTTCGGCTTGAGATGGCCAAGGTTGAGGTTGCTAGAGCTCAGGTTGAGGCTACCGAAAGACAGGCTAGAGCTCAGGTTGAGGCTGCCGAGAGACAGGCTAGTGTGCAGGCTGAGGCTGCTAGAGCTGAGGCTGAGGCTGCAGAGAGAACAGCTATACGAGAGGCTGAACTGCAGGCATAGTCTACTAGGTATCGGGCTGACAGGGAGCTGGAGAGATCTCGAGTGGAGGTAACAGGGCGAAATATTGGGGGAGGTAACAGACATCGGGACCAATCATTGTCGCACCTGCTTAACTAGTTCCTGTGTTCGATGAATTATGTGTGACTTGAGTTTTTTATGCGATTTGAGAAGAAGTGTCAGGAACACCAGTGGCCTTAGGAAAAGTGGGCAGCATTAGTTTCATCAAGACTCCTAGGAAAGGGGCTAAAAGCGTATGATGCACTACCTTTTAGAGTCCTGTGTAGTTTATGATGAGCTAAAGAAGGCTGTGCTATGGGCCTATGAGTTACAACCGGAAACTTACCGCTTGAAGTTTCGGGGTGTTACTAAGGGCAAGGATAGTACCTTCCTAGAACACACCCGGGACTTGTCTGATGCACTACGACATTGGCTGCGTTCTGAGAGGGCAGCTACTTTTGAGGAGTTGAGCGAGCTGGTTCTCTTGGAGCAGTTCTTTAAGTGCACAGGCGGGGACTTAACATTAAATATAAAGGAAAACAATCCTAGAACTCTCCAGGAGGCAGCAGAAATGGCTGACCTCCGACTGTCATTAATTCGAGGGTGCGGAGCAGCAGCTAGGAGTGAGTCGGGTGCAAAGGATCGTACCCCTCCCCCTCCCAAGAATTTTGATACACATAAATACACAAAACCATCTAGCACTGACAATAAAACTGAACATAAACCAAATACCGTCCCGTATAAGAAGTCTAATGGTACCTCCCACTCCCAAGGGAAACCAAAGAGTAAAGAGTGCTTTGCATGTCACAAGGAGGGTCACTTTGCAAATGCTTGTCCGAACAAGCCACCAAACAAGGTTGTGTCATTGGCCCGCAGCATAGGGGTGTCGCCTATATCTTCTGAGTTTGCCAAGGGTAGTTCGTCAGAGTTTGGGACACAGCCTGTGTTCAAGAGTCCGGAAGGCTCGAACCCTGTCCGCGACGTCTTTGGGGGTCATAGAGGGCATGGTTTTGTGAGGTGGGCTGGCGAAAGGCGAGGAGTTAAGCTATTGCGTGATACGGGGGCTTCTCAGACCTTGTTAAAGAACTTTACTGGTAGCCCGATTAACGGTGCTTGGGTGGTGGTAGTTCAGGGGATCAATGCTACGAAGTCCTACCCGCTGGTGCGGATAGAGCTGGAGGTGGATGGTGTGGCGAAGGAGCTGGATGTAGGAATTGTAGAGAACTTGCCTGTTGGGGGCGTCGACCTCCTCCTCGGCAACAACTTTGCGGTGCCTGCTTCTAAGGTTTCACCCTTGGTCGTTGCCGAGAAGGCGGCCGACGTTAGTAGGGAGGAACAGGAGTGGGTTGAGAAGTGTAGCGTACAAACTATGGCGTGTGTTGTGACGCGTTCTCAGACATCCGGAGCCTTGCAGCCACCACCTCGGTCTATCATACTGCGGAGGAAAGGTCACAAGAAAACGGGAAGTGTTGGTCAATTGGAGAGTTTTGAGCCGGCAGTGTTTCTTGGTGACTCATTATTGGCACCTATGTTAGAGTCTGGAGAGGCCCCGGGGCCTGTCACCGCTAGTGCAGGTGCAGGGCAGGAAGAGACTCTGCGACAGCATCGTTATGCGCAGCGTGAGGAAAGGATGGCTCAGCGGGACATTGGAGGTGGAAATAAATTATTTAAGATGAACTTGGATAATCTCGCACCTGCTGATATATGTTCCTTGCAGATGGAAGATCCTGAAGTCAGGGCGTGTGGTAATGGTGCTGTCGAACTGGAGAGCGATGGGGATGCACAGCCTGGTGATTTTTTTCTTGTCCGAGGGGATCTTGTATCGGAGACATCAGGATCCCAAGAAAAAGTGGGATGGCGGGTCAGGATTAGTGGACCAGTTAGTAGTACCGAGGGTGTGCCGTGAGAGCTTATTGAGATTAGCTCATGATGTGCCTTTGGCAGGGCACCTGGGGGCACGTAAGACGGAGGCAGCTCTGAGCAAGCTTTTCTGGTGGCCTGGGTTAAAGGCGAGTGTCGTGTCATGGGTGTCACAGTGTCACACTTGTCAAGTTGTTGGGAAACCCAATCAGGTCATCCCGAGAGCCCCGTTACAACCCATCCCTGTCATTGGGCCGCCCTTCAGCAAAGTAGTTATCGATATGGTTGGCCCATTGCCCCCCACTAGTGCCGGCAATAAATTTTTACTAACTGTAATGGATGTAGCAACACGGTATCCAGATGCTTACCCCATGCGCAACGGGATGGCTAAGACTGTTGTCAAAAACCTACTTGTCTATTTCTCTCGTTATGGCTACCCTCAGGAAATCCAGTCTGATCAGGGATCCAATTTTACTTCTGCTCTGTTTAAGCAGACCATGCAGCAACATGGGATAGTGTCTGTGGTGTCATCTGCCTACCATCCCGAGAGTCAGGGAGTTTTGGAAAGGTGGCACTCGACTCTCAAGAGTATGTTGCGGTGTTATTGCATGGAAAATGGGAAGGACTGGGATCTAGGTCTCCCATACGTTTTATTTGCTGCGAGAGAAGTACCTGGGGAGAGCTTGGGATTTAGCCCGAACGAGTTGGTTTTTGGACACAGGGTCAGGGGGCCCCTCCACATAGTCAAGGAGATCTGGGAGGGAGTCACAAAGCCATGCTCGCTTCTAAAGTATGTAGTTGAAAGCCGTGAGAGAATGCTAAAGAGCTTGGAGGTAGCAGGTCGGAACCTTAAGAGTTCACAAGCTCAGATGAAGGACAGATACGACCAGAAGGTGAAGCTGAGGGAGTTTGAAGTAGATCAGGAGGTACTGATACTACTGCCTCTGGTGGGACACCCCTTGTCTGCCAAGTATTCTGGTCCGTATCGGGTTGTAAGGAAGGTTTCTGATCTCGACTATTTAGTAGCTACTCCTGATCGTAAGAAAAAGAACCAACTTTGCCATGTAAATCTGATGAAAGAGTATGTGAGGCGCCCCTCCGAGCCTCTCACTGTCCCGGTGCTGATCTGCAGCGATCGTGGTGGAGAAGGAGGAAGGGACAGTCAAGCTGCGGGGGAGGATAATTGGGATTGTCATGTTTCCGCGGATCAGTGGGCGGGGAATTCTAGACAAGTGGCTCACGAGTTGATATTGCACCTGCCTGAGCAACAGTTTGTAGCTGTGCAGCACTTGTTTGATTCAAACCCAGCTGTTTTCGCGGAGCATCCTGGCCTCACTACTCAAGCGGTGCACGATGTCGTTGTTGGGGACCACCCGCCCTTTAAATCAGTGCCATACCGTGTTCCCCCTATTAAATTACCAGCACTTAGGGAAGAGCTGGATTATATGCTGAAACGTGGGCTGATTTCTGAGGGTGCAGTAAGGTGGACTTCCCCAGTCACATTGCAGCCCAAACCAGATGGCAAGGTGCGGTTTTGTATAGATTTCCGCAGGTTGAATGGTTTAACCCCCACAAATGCCTACCCTCTCCCTCGCGTGGACGACAGTGTGGATAAGATAGGAAAAGCCAAGTTCCTCACTAAGATAGACCTTGTTAAGGGTTATTGGCAAGTGCCCTTGTCTGAGCGAGCGCGAGAGGTGTGTGGGTTTGTGGTGGACGGTGCCACATATCGTTGCCATGTTATGCCATACGGGCTGAAAAATGCCCCTGCAACGTTTCAGAAATTAATGAACGACATTGTAGCCGACATTCCCAACTGTACGGTGTACCTAGATGATGTCATAATATACGACGAGGATTTTAACAGTCACTGTGCTCACATCGGACAGCTTTTTAATAAACTGAATGAAGCAGGTTTGGTGGTAAACCTGGGTAAGTGTGATTTTGTCAAAGCCACAGTTTTGTACCTGGGGTTCGAGGTGGGGATGGGTCAGGTGTGCCCTCCACAGACAAAGATCAAAGCCATCGATCAGTTTCCCCAGCCTACGACTAAGAAACAAATCATGCGGTTTCTAGGTATGATAGGCTATTATTGTCACTTCATCAAAGGCTATTCGACTGTACTTGCACCTTTAACTGACTTATTATCTAAGGACAAGAAGTTCCGGTGGTCTCCTGAGTGTACAGAGGCGTTTTCCTTGGTTAAACACCTGTTATGTACCCACCCCATACTCAGGGCCCCGGACTTCAGCAGACCTTTTCAGCTGGCGACTGATGCCAGTGGCGTAGGGGCTGGGGCTGTCTTGTTACAGACAGATGATGAAGGTATCGAACATCCAGTGAGTTTTTACAGTAAAAAATTCAATAGTGCACAAAGGAATTACTCTGTAATTTAAAAAGAACTCCTGGCGATGGTGCTGGCACTCAGGCACTTCGATGTATATGTTCCTGCTTTCGGACCAGTCGTAGTGGTTTATACCGATCATCACCCTCTGAAATTCTTGAATCGGTTTCATAACCGGAATATGAGGCTGACCAGGTGGTCACTCATGCTTCAGGAGTATAATCTGGACATACGCCATATTGCCGTTCTGATATCGTGATAGCGGATTGTCTATCAAGGGTGGATGATGTTGGTTAGACTGCCACAGGATTGAGGTTTGAGTGTGGAGGAAAATAGGCTGTCACTGTAGTTCAGCCGAAAAAAACAAATTAAAAAAGCAAAAACCTTATAAAAACTCTTTATTTTTATAACGGGTAGAATTTTGTATAAGATGTTGTAGCAGTATCTAAGTTGAATGTTTTCGCTTATTGTCGCTAAGTTAGTTGAACTTGCTCGGTGGAGCGCAACAGTTTTTATTTTTTTTATATATAGTGCCTTGTGTTGCAACAGTGTGTGGTACTATGAGAAGGTTTCTGTTAGATATGAAGAACTTAGTCAAGGGTCTTATATCTTGGGGGAGGTGTGACGCTTCTGCATAGTAGCCACGTGCGGGCGTGCGCGTCGGCTGCCCAGCCGTTTAGAAACCGGCTGGCGGCAGCCGGCCGGCAGGCTTTTCCTTAGTATATATCCTACAACAACGTAACTAATGTCTGGGATATTCTTATGTTGTTTCACAGCTTGTAGCTGCCCTTATTCTTAACCAACGCATCTTCGTATATTTTATTCTCAATAGTTGATTGTTTCATTATAATATATAAGATGTAAGTCTAGCGAGAGTGGGAGGAGACGAGCGGGAGAGAGAGACCGGCTGGGGGACGTTGCTTCGCGGAGAGTCTAGCTTGGGACGAGCCTGAAGCGTTGCCATATGCATCCGATGGCAACGTTAGGCTTAGTTTCGACTCACGCACAGGGTAGACAATTTTGACCCGGCAACTGTGTTGAGTGTTGCCAAGCCTGGGATGTATTTTGTATGCCTAGGGTGGGGTCCAGACAGATTCAAGACTCAGAGCTCACCTCACTGTCGTACCCTTCGGACCCCCTTGATATCTATCCCTCTCAACCCCACTTAGAAACTTTCTCTCTTACTTTGTATACCTTCCTTTCACTACTTCTCCAATCTATTTAATTATCCCATCCCCTTGATAGACCTTATATCTATTATTGTATTAACGATGAGCTCTCAGATAATTAGATAGGATTTGGGTTTTATGCAGAGATTTAATTGTTAATGAGACCTAGGAAACTTTTTTGTTGTCTCATATTTGGTGGTTTCATGCTTGCTAGTGTGTTCTTGTGTCAGGTTAGCAGGGGCTAGACCGGAGGGGAGGCTTTTTGCGATCCTTTAAGTAAAGTCTGCTGGTGCGAGTCCTGTGGACCCGCACGACTTTACTAGGATACCCGTGGGAGTCTGGGGGCATTTTCTTGTCTGTGTCCCTGTGTGTCTAGTGTTGTGTTGTGTGAGGGCCCTTGCCTAGTCCACTCAGCACTGCGCTAGCACGTCTTGCTTTTGTTTTAGGGTCGCCAGGAGAGAGTCAGATACTTGCGATCTGAGTCTCTCAAGAGAGCACCCTTTCAATTAGAGTAATTTGGCGCACAGACTTGGGAACGTCCCTAGGCTAGAGCAGGTGGCTCAGCCCGGGTATCCGAAGCCTATATCCTTCCGGCTAGACCTCTGCCGCCTGGCAGATTAACAGCTAGGGGTTTATCATCTCTGTATGCTTGTTATTGTGCCACAGTTTACCGTTTTTGTGAGCGTTGTGAGTCAGGGTGTGGCTTAGAGACTCTGTCCGAGCAGGCTTGCCTGACTAAGAGTGAGAAGCACACCTGTATGTGGTTATGTTGCGAGTTGCTGCCTTTATTTAATTATACCTATGCCATTATACACTGTATGGCCTATCACTAGTATTTATTCCTGCTTGTGAGTTAAGAGTTCTCTAAATCCGTAACGTACTTTCTTTGCTAAGCATCAGATCCTACAGTAGCCGCATGCAGTTTAGAAACCGGCATCTTGTCTACCAGTACGATGTTTTGAGGACTGTTTGCTTTCACCTTCTTTCACGCAGGGGTGATTAGTTGTATTAATTAACGTAACGTTAAATGTACTTTCTTCTAGTTTGTTATTAAATTGTTTCTGCAATTTAATTCAGTCATCTATCTTTTCCTTGAAGCTTTAAGTCAACTTAATTGTGTGATCTTTTATATAGCCTGCTTGACTATCAGCAGTCTATAGTGCGTGCACCCTGTAACCGAGTCATAGGATACCTCGTTGTCCAGGCAGGACTCTTGACGGTTTAGGGTGGTTTGTTGCCTGGGTTTATAGATAAGGGTTGGATCTAGCGTTTTCCGTTGTTGCTTGTTGCCGCATACCTAGTCCAATAGAAAGAGCCCAGTGTTTATATATCCCAGGACGTAACAATGGTTATGGCAGCCATAAGTCTTTAATAGAAGAAATGGTTATGGCAGCCATAAGTCTTTAATAGAAGAAATGGTTATGGCAGCCATAAGTCTTTAATAGAAGAAATGGTTATGGCAGCCATAAGTCTTTAATAGAAGAAATGGTTATGGCAGCCATAAGTCTTTAATAGAAGAAATGGTTATGGCAGCCATAAGTCTTTAATAGAAGAAATGGTTATGGCAGCCATAAGTCTTTAATAGAAGAAATGGTTATGGCAGCCATAAGTCTTTAAAAGAAGAAATGGTTATGGCAGCCATAAGTCTTTAATAGAAGAAATGGTTATGGCAGCCATAAGTCTTTAATAGAAGAAATGGTTATGGCAGCCATAAGTCTTTAATAGAAGAAATGGTTATGGCAGCCATAAGTCTTTAATAGAAGAAATGGTTATGGCAGCCATAAGTCTTTAAAAGAAGAAATGGTTATGGCAGCCATAAGTCTTTAATAGAAGAAATGGTTATGGCAGCCATAAGTCTTTAAAAGAAGAAATGGTTATGGCAGCCATCAGTCTTTAATAGAAGAAATGGTTATGGCAGCCATAAGTCTTTAATAGAAGAAATGGTTATGGCAGCCATAAGTCTTTAATAGAAGAAATGGTTATGGCAGCCATCAGTCTTTAATAGAAGAAATGGTTATGGCAGCCATAAGTCTTTAATAGAAGAAATGGTTATGGCAGCCATCAGTCTTTAATAGAAGAAATGGTTATGGCAGCCATAAGTCTTTAATAGAAGAAATGGTTATGGCAGCCATCAGTCTTTAATAGAAGAAATGGTTATGGCAGCCATAAGTCTTTAATAGAAGAAATGGTTATGGCAGCCATAAGTCTTTAATAGAAGAAATGGTTATGGCAGCCATCAGTCTTTAATAGAAGAAATGGTTATGGCAGCCATAAGTCTTTAATAGAAGAAATGGTTATGGCAGCCATCAGTCTTTAATAGAAGAAATGGTTATGGCAGCCATAAGTCTTTAATAGAAGAAATGGTTATGGCAGCCATCAGTCTTTAATAGAAGAAATGGTTATGGCAGCCATCAGTCTTTAATAGAAGAAATGGTTATGGCAGCCATAAGTCTTTAATAGAAGAAATGGTTATGGCAGCCATAAGTCTTTAATAGAAGAAATGGTTATGGCAGCCATCAGTCTTTAATAGAAGAAATGGTTATGGCAGCCATAAGTCTTTAATAGAAGAAATGGTTATGGCAGCCATAAGTCTTTAATAGAAGAAATGGTTATGGCAGCCATCAGTCTTTAATAGAAGAAATGGTTATGGCAGCCATCAGTCTTTAATAGAAGAAATGGTTATGGCAGCCATAAGTCTTTAATAGAAGAAATGGTTATGGCAGCCATCAGTCTTTAATAGAAGAAATGGTTATGGCAGCCATCAGTCTTTAATAGAAGAAATGGTTATGGCAGCCATAAGTCTTTAATAGAAGAAATGGTTATGGCAGCCATAAGTCTTTAATAGAAGAAATGGTTATGGCAGCCATCAGTCTTTAATAGAAGAAATGGTTATGGCAGCCATAAGTCTTTAATAGAAGAAATGGTTATGGCAGCCATCAGTCTTTAATAGAAGAAATGGTTATGGCAGCCATCAGTCTTTAATAGAAGAAATGGTTATGGCAGCCATAAGTCTTTAATAGAAGAAATGGTTATGGCAGCCATAAGTCTTTAATAGAAGAAATGGTTATGGCAGCCATAAGTCTTTAATAGAAGAAATGGTTATGGCAGCCATAAGTCTTTAATAGAAGAAATGGTTATGGCAGCCATCAGTCTTTAATAGAAGAAATGGTTATGGCAGCCATAAGTCTTTAATAGAAGAAATGGTTATGGCAGCCATAAGTCTTTAATAGAAGAAATGGTTATGGCAGCCATCAGTCTTTAATAGAAGAAATGGTTATGGCAGCCATAAGTCTTTAATAGAAGAAATGGTTATGGCAGCCATAAGTCTTTAATAGAAGAAATGGTTATGGCAGCCATCAGTCTTTAATAGAAGAAATGGTTATGGCAGCCATCAGTCTTTAATAGAAGAAATGGTTATGGCAGCCATCAGTCTTTAATAGAAGAAATGGTTATGGCAGCCATCAGTCTTTAATAGAAGAAATGGTTATGGCAGCCATAAGTCTTTAATAGAAGAAATGGTTATGGCAGCCATCAGTCTTTAATAGAAGAAATGGTTATGGCAGCCATAAGTCTTTAATAGAAGAAATGGTTATGGCAGCCATCAGTCTTTAATAGAAGAAATGGTTATGGCAGCCATCAGTCTTTAATAGAAGAAATGGTTATGGCAGCCATCAGTCTTTAATAGAAGAAATGGTTATGGCAGCCATAAGTCTTTAATAGAAGAAATGGTTATGGCAGCCATCAGTCTTTAATAGAAGAAATGGTTATGGCAGCCATCAGTCTTTAATAGAAGAAATGGTTATGGCAGCCATAAGTCTTTAATAGAAGAAATGGTTATGGCAGCCATCAGTCTTTAATAGAAGAAATGGTTATGGCAGCCATAAGTCTTTAATAGAAGAAATGGTTATGGCAGCCATCAGTCTTTAATAGAAGAAATGGTTATGGCAGCCATCAGTCTTTAATAGAAGAAATGGTTATGGCAGCCATAAGTCTTTAATAGAAGAAATGGTTATGGCAGCCATCAGTCTTTAATAGAAGAAATGGTTATGGCAGCCATCAGTCTTTAATAGAAGAAATGGTTATGGCAGCCATCAGTCTTTAATAGAAGAAATGGTTATGGCAGCCATAAGTCTTTAATAGAAGAAATGGTTATGGCAGCCATCAGTCTTTAATAGAAGAAATGGTTATGGCAGCCATCAGTCTTTAATAGAAGAAATGGTTATGGCAGCCATCAGTCTTTAATAGAAGAAATGGTTATGGCAGCCATAAGTCTTTAATAGAAGAAATGGTTATGGCAGCCATAAGTCTTTAATAGAAGAAATGGTTATGGCAGCCATCAGTCTTTAATAGAAGAAATGGTTATGGCAGCCATAAGTCTTTAATAGAAGAAATGGTTATGGCAGCCATCAGTCTTTAATAGAAGAAATGGTTATGGCAGCCATCAGTCTTTAATAGAAGAAATGGTTATGGCAGCCATCAGTCTTTAATAGAAGAAATGGTTATGGCAGCCATCAGTCTTTAATAGAAGAAATGGTTATGGCAGCCATCAGTCTTTAATAGAAGAAATGGTTATGGCAGCCATAAGTCTTTAATAGAAGAAATGGTTATGGCAGCCATCAGTCTTTAATAGAAGAAATGGTTATGGCAGCCATCAGTCTTTAATAGAAGAAATGGTTATGGCAGCCATCAGTCTTTAATAGAAGAAATGGTTATGGCAGCCATCAGTCTTTAATAGAAGAAATGGTTATGGCAGCCATCAGTCTTTAATAGAAGAAATGGTTATGGCAGCCATAAGTCTTTAATAGAAGAAATGGTTATGGCAGCCATAAGTCTTTAATAGAAGAAATGGTTATGGCAGCCATAAGTCTTTAATAGAAGAAATGGTTATGGCAGCCATCAGTCTTTAATAGAAGAAATGGTTATGGCAGCCATAAGTCTTTAATAGAAGAAATGGTTATGGCAGCCATCAGTCTTTAATAGAAGAAATGGTTATGGCAGCCATAAGTCTTTAATAGAAGAAATGGTTATGGCAGCCATAAGTCTTTAATAGAAGAAATGGTTATGGCAGCCATCAGTCTTTAATAGAAGAAATGGTTATGGCAGCCATCAGTCTTTAATAGAAGAAATGGTTATGGCAGCCATCAGTCTTTAATAGAAGAAATGGTTATGGCAGCCATAAGTCTTTAATAGAAGAAATGGTTATGGCAGCCATCAGTGTTTTTAAGCTTGATAGAGGTCTAGGGAGGAAACTAAAAACATAGGCCTATTAAATAGATTTAAAAAATCTACCAAAAAGTGAACCATCTCCCCTTAACTCATAATATAAGTATCATTAAAAGTGAACCATCTCCCCTTAACTCATAATATAAGTATCATTAAAAGTGAACCATCTCCCCTTAACTCATAATATAAGTATCATTAAAAGTGAACCATCTCCCCTTAACTCATAATATAAGTATCATTAAAAGTGAACCATCTCCCCTTAACTCATAATATAAGTATCATTAATTGCATAGAGAGAGAGAGAGAGAGAGCGAGCATGCCTACGTACCTCAGTATCAGAAGCCATGTCCGTAGACATAAACAGTACTGGTACTCAGTATTGTGGCTGCTGTCCATGTTTGACACTGCAGGTCTTATCATGTCACTATCAGTGAGGAATGACAGATACTGAAAACACAATAATTTAGGGATATAAACATAGCTCACTCCCAGCTCCCGACTTATTTGAAAGCTTCATATTCTTGGCTTCACACTCTATGCTAATTTCGTAGCGTGTCTATTTTCTTTTTAATGACATCCGTCGTACCGGAAGCACCAGGTTCCCTCATATCCACAGCAATGGCCTTCACTGCTGCTATTCGTTTATCTCTGTTCTTATAACACTCACACTCAAGTTTAACGTTCCATAAGTATGGATTTTGACGATAAAGTTGAATCAACTTATTTGTAGGCTAAGGGGTTTAGACTGGCAAATACTAGGTGGCTCACTGTAGGACTCCTGGCTAGATATCGCAAGTTTCTGATTTGAACCGTATTACAACGATGTGAGATTTGTGAGAAGTGGGAGGCAAATAAGCCTTCTCTAAACCTCCAATGTTATCTTACGTCGGTCAGTGTCGTGGCTCCTCAAGCCACGCGTCACCCCCTGGTGATTTCGCTATACAGGGGCTCGGGCTTTTTGATGGTTTGCCCGTCAAATGTGCCCGATGACGAGCATGCCCGCCGATCAGACCCGCTCGTCTGGACATACCATAATGTTTAAGTGAGAGGTAAGAATATTCATGGGGCATAGATCATATAGACCGGCCTCGACACGAAATATCCCTGAACCTACTGATAATCTATTTTTTATTCATTTCACCCCAGCACCAAACACCTCCAATAAAATTAATGAAACCATATAATATGTGATCCACCGGGATTCAAACCTGGGTTACCACACACAGACTTTCAAACACTACCCGTTACACCACCAAGACAGTTAAAGATTTATGCACAAGCCTACGACTTATTATCCATTCTCGAATACTGGATATTAATCTAATCATGTACATATTCCCAACCGCGCTATACCGAAAGTTTAACCTACCGGTACCTCCTGTAACCCAGGATATCAAACGATATCAAGAGTATCATCTTTTCAGTGCTATTGTTGTGCATATACGAAGTTAATATAACGGTTTATAGTTCTTATTACTGTGCCTATTTTTAATTGAAAAACTGGCCAACACAATGCACTTTCATGGTAGAATTCTAGTATTTCTTCTCATGTTGGAATAACTTAGAAAAGTTGACAGAATGAATATATACACCATATGAGAAGGAGCACTTTATTGACAACGTTTCGCAGATAGCTTCTCCAGGTAATTCTTCAGTGACCTGAAGCATCTATCTGCAAAACGTTGTCAATAAAGTGCTCCCCCTCACATTGTGTTATATTAATTTCTTCTCCTATTCGTTCCAGTCATCAACATAAACAATTGTCCTGCTTTGACACCCCTCTTACTACTATAACGCTTCATTATCTTAACCCTTCAGTGTTCTAGTAGGCTTCTTTCTTTTATTCTGGCTATCATTAGACGGGTTTATTCAGTTTAGGAAGGACGTTTGAGAGTCGGAGGGTTATTTGAGATGTACCGGTACTGTATGTTATACCGGTACAGTACCTATAATTATGCCTAGAGAGCCCTTCTTAAGCGGAACAAATGCCTATAATGTTAGCAAGAATAAGTTGAACCAGGGTGTCAAACCTGGACAATTTTGTTGTTGTGGCCCCCCTTCTCCCTCATGTTTAGTATACCGTACTAGTTTTCAGATGTTAAGATGTTCTTTCCATTAGTCAGTCGATATTCAAACCTTTCGCCCCATTTCTTTGTCAATATTAATACCTTTCGTGCCATTTTGGTGTCGATTATTTCCTGGCGAGCGATAACGAGGCTGTAATTTTAGAAGGAATCGGCCTTCGGCCGGAACATTGTTCTACATACAATTGTACACATTTATCTTGAAAGGGAGTCTGAGGGGTGTTTTTTTTTAAGCTTGATGGAGGTCTAGCGAGGAAGCTGAACAATAAATATATATACCGGTATAATAAATACATAGACCAACAAACAAGCACTACCGGTCTGGAATTGATAGGAGAAGGACTTCAAGAAAATTAGCATGAAATTGAATTGTTTTGGTATTTTTATCACTTCCGAAGACATGACATAACTATACAGTATAATTTTAATGTTATATAAATAGTACCGGTAATAATGAGGACAAGTATGGGACTCGTATTAGTTTGACAGCCTGAGAATTGCCCACTTACTAGGCCTAGAAGAAAGTTGGGTCGTAAACATCGATACTTAGAAGAAATATATTTATCATTCGAGTTGTTCATTGACAGGAAGTGTGCTGAATTTTTGTATGTCATTCCAAATGCATTACAAACATATTTAGGCTGATAAATTTGTTAAAAATCGATGCCTATAGCTCCAACTTCCTTATAGACAGAAACTCGCAAGTGGTAAATTGCATTACCTGGTACATGGAGAAAGGCGTCTTAATCTCGCATGGTATTAATTACTCCTTCCATTCGTCTATACATTAGGCTACCATAGCACAGTGTGAATGTGTGTACCGGTACATGCTCAGATTGCTGTGCAGGATTCGAAACTGCATAATAAATCGTAGGTTTGATAGCGTAATGTATAAATGCGTGGAATTTCGGTGTGAGTATCCTAGGTTCGAGTCCTTGGAGTGCCACATGTATTTGTTGATTTCATTAATTGAGTTTAGAAGTAAAGATGGTTGGTGAAAAACTATGAATATACTGAAAGGGTTACCGGTATATGTTCTGAATAACAATAGGCTGATTTATTAAGGGGATAGGGTTGATTTGTCTGGCCTCCCTTCTGCCGCATGTTTACCTCCATTAGTTTTCAGATTTTAAGACATTCGGCCTATTAGTTTCGCGATGTTATTACCTTTCGCCTACTGTACATCATTGTCTATATTAAGACCTTTCGTGCCATGTAGGTGTCAATTTTTTTCATGACGAGTGATAGCGAGCCTGTAATTTAGGAGGAACCTACCTTTGCCCGGGAAATGTTTATATCTGGGTGTGACATTATAGATTAGAGAATAAATACCGGTACAATTGTTGTCGTTCCAACACGGGCCCCACAAGTTGGCAGGGGCTACAGAATACTGAAAATGTTGTGATGTAAAGCACGGTAAAAGTTCTTAGAACCCATCCTAAGACCCAACTAATTAATTTAAGTACGGTAAATCTACCTAGCTATTCTAACCAAAGCTAGCATAATCTTAGAACCCATCCTAAGACTATGATATTTAAACCAACTAACTAACAAAATGTACCTATCTAACCTAACCAAACCTAACAATTATTTTTAGTACAGTAACTTAACCTAACCTAAGTTTATTAGCGTATCTTTTAAGTTAGATTAGTTTATGTTAAATAAAGTTTTGACGATATCAACTGCCGGTAATTTTTTGACAACGTTAAAACGCAATAAAATATGGCTTGAAGAATTATGGATATTGTTGGGTAAAAGAATAGTTCTTAGAACCTATCCTAAGGAAATTTTAAAAACCAGCCAGGATCAATTGGGAAAGGTTAGATTAGTTAAGTTTAGGATTGTGGTTATATTTAACCCTTTCAAGATCCAATGCGCGTTTCTGTTCTGTTTATGGCTACCGTACTATTAGACGATTTTATTCAGATTAGTAACGGTATATGGAAGTCAAAAGGTTGATTGAGATAGTATTTATCCTTTTAATAGGCCTACCCACATATACTTCCTAAGCTGCATAAAATCATCTAATGATAGCCAAAATAAACTGCTAAAACGCGTCAGAGCTTCAAAGGGTTAACAAGTGTCCCGCAATTACCTACTTGGCCGCTATCTTGTTTCTGTGGACAACAATTTTTGGTTAGTTTTTCGTAACTTATACAAACCTTAAAGGGGCAGGTACCGGTAGTTGCTTTTTGGTTAGTTTTTCGTAACTTATACAAACCTTAAAGGGGCAGGTACCGGTAGTTGCTTTTTGGTTAGTTTTTCGTAACCTATACAAACCTTAAAGGGGCAGGTACCGGTAGTTGCTTTTTGGTTAGTTTTTCGTAACTTATACAAACCTTAAAGGGGCAGGTACCGGTAGTTGCTTTTTGGTTAGTTTTTCGTAACCTATACAAACCTTAAAGGGGCAGGTACCGGTAGTTGCTTTTTGGTTAGTTTTTCGTAACCTATACAAACCTTAAAGGGGCAGGTACCGGTAGTTGCTTTTTGGTTAGTTTTTCGTAACCTATACAAACCTTAAAGGGGCAGGTACCGGTAGTTGCTTTTTGGTTAGTTTTTCGTAACTTATACAAACCTTAAAGGGGCAGGTACCGGTAGTTGCTTTTTGGTTAGTTTTTCGTAACCTATACAAACCTTAAAGGGGCAGGTACCGGTAGTTGCTTTTTGGTTAGTTTTTCGTAACCTATACAAACCTTAAAGGGGCAGGTACCGGTAGTTGCTTTTTGGTTAGTTTTTCGTAACTTATACAAACCTTAAAGGGGCAGGTACCGGTAGTTGCTTTTTGGTTAGTTTTTCGTAACCTATACAAACCTTAAAGGGGCAGGTACCGGTAGTTGCTTTTTGGTTAGTTTTTCGTAACCTATACAAACCTTAAAGGGGCAGGTACCGGTAGTTGCTTTTTGGTTAGTTTTTCGTAACCTATACAAACCTTAAAGGGGCAGGTACCGGTAGTTGCTTTTTGGTTAGTTTTTCGTAACCTATAC
The DNA here is from genome assembly GCA_037953745.1 of Lithodes maja. Lineage (NCBI taxonomy): Eukaryota > Metazoa > Arthropoda > Malacostraca > Decapoda > Lithodidae > Lithodes > Lithodes maja. Next base: position 21,874 of record JBAKBP010004625.1, read on the forward strand.
AAACCTTAAAGGGGCAGGTACCGGTAGTTGCTTTTTGGTTAGTTTTTCGTAACCTATACAAACCTTAAAGGGGCAGGTACCGGTAGTTGCTTTTTGGTTAGTTTTTCGTTACCTATACAAACCTTAAAGGGGCAGGTACCGGTAGTTGCTTTTTGGTTAGTTTTTCGTAACCTATACAAACCTTAAAGGGGCAGGTACCGGTAGTTGCTTTTTGGTTAGTTTTTCGTAACTTATACAAACCTTAAAGGGGCAGGTACCGGTAGTTGCTTTTTGGTTAGTTTTTCGTAACCTATACAAACCTTAAAGGGGCAGGTACCGGTAGTTGCTTTTTGGTTAGTTTTTCGTAACTTATACAAACCTTAAAGGGGCAGGTACCGGTAGTTGCTTTTTGGTTAGTTTTTCGTAACCTATACAAACCTTAAAGGGGCAGGTACCGGTAGTTGCTTTTTTTGGACAACTTCTCCTTCATGCTTATCCCCATTAGTTTTGATATTTTAAGAAGTTCGGCCCATTAGTTTGGCGATGTTAAGACCTATCGCCACATTTCGTTGTCAATTTTAAGACCATTCGTGCCATTTAGGTGTCGATTATTTCCTGGCAAACGATAGTGACCATGTTATTTTCGGCCTGGACATTTTTCTACCGAAAAATTTACAAATTTATCTTGAAGGGGAGTTTTTTTCTAAGCTTGATGGAGGTCTAGCGAGAAAACTAAAAAACAAATAAATACCGGTACATGAATGAATATAGCAAAACAACAGCCACTATCCTTAAAGTTATTTATATAACATTGCATGGTATAGGTTCGCCCGGCTTGCAAAGGATTACCGGTACCGGCAGCCAAACAAAATGTAATAATGAAACCAACAGAATTCCGGGGCCACCAATCACCAGCCCTCTCACACACACACACACACACACACACACACACAGCCCGTAGCCTAGTAGGTAGAGCTCTCGTCTCACACACGAGGGGTCGGGGGTTCAATCCCAGACCGGGCGGAGACAAATTGGGCTTGTCTCCTTTCATGTGTTAGCCTCAGTTCACCTAGCTGTAAATAGGTACCTGGAATAAGTGGACGACGTTGTGACGTCCCATCTGGGGTTGGCAAAAATGGTACAAGGCGAGATGGGTATCATATGGTTCACCTAAGCTGATGGCTACCTAAGCCTTCGGGCGAGACGGTACCGTCTATAGTGAGAATGGTACCAAACAGATCCACCCTAAGCCTTCGTTTCCGATGTCGCCAATTGGCTAAATACAGACTACACACACATCCACAGCCATTCCAACAGTACATAAAACACTTAACATGCATTTCATGCAATACATTCCCAGTTAAGGAGGCGCGATAATAATGAGCTTAGCTCGCATTGCGTGGATTCCCCTTGACGAACAAGTAACTGAGTAACTGAGTAACTGAGTAACACACAGACACATCGCCCGCTATTGGCTATTGATAAAACACAAAATGATACCGTGGCAGTCTGTCATTGTTTTGTATTTATTGTCCAGCGTTCAAATATCCCAACGACCCAACTTAGCTCTTCGTAAGGATTCTACTACTATTCTTGTGTATTTTGAACTGGCTAAGTTAGAGTATTAAGATAGTTTAAGGCAAAAACAATGAAACCAAACAAAATATGATAAGATAAATTAATAAATATAATATAATACAATATATTATGTTTGTGTTTGCATCACCAGTAACCTAAGTTAGTTAACTTCAGGGAAAATGACTCCCTTAAGTTTTAGCAAGTACCGGTACGGTATAACCTGTCATATGTTAGCCTGTTCGATCCCACTCCGGCGATCTTTCTGATCTCATCCCTCCATCTGGTTCTCTATCAATCTCTTCTAGCTCCATCTGTAGTCAACGTTACCAGCTTTAAAAAACGCTCCTCGTGCACATTTACTACTGCCCGTGGGGAGAGAGCTAGAGAGATAATCTGGCTTTGTTTTAACGCTTCCAGTACCGTACTATAGGTAGCGCCAACGAACTTGGCAATACTCTTGACCCCTTAACTTCTTAAAACTCGAAATATATGAAAGCAATCGGGCTGAAGTTTCTATAATTGGGAAGAGTCAACCAGGAAATAGGTGTGGATATTTACAGCCAATTTGCTCTAGGCCCTTTTGAGTTGGAGAGAGGTGAGAGATCAAGATTATTGTCAAGTGTGTTGGCGCTGCATATACAGTAGTGACGTCTTTTGTATTAATAGTTGAGCTACATTTAGACGACTTCATGAAGTTTAGCAGGAATTTATCATACTGTATAATTATAAAAGGATTAATTGAGATACAGTGATCGTGCTTATTGTTGTTGGATATAAATTGGTCTTGTGTGATTTGGGCAGGTATATAGTGAGTGACTGGGTGGTTTGAATTACAGAGCCTTTCCTAGCTGATGCCGAGAGGATTGGGTTCTAGTCATGTGGTGATGGGCTGGTCTATCAGAGTGAGAGCTGAGCGATCTCTGCCATACCCATAGCTTACTCTGACTGTTCCTCTTACTTATATATCTTCTAGATCTCAAGTGACGGCGTCTTTTCCGTGGATCGACCTCCTTACTGCCAACCTAAAAGTTGGCAGATTGGGAGCCAAAGCGTCACATTTTTCCCTTGCCCCTCAACTTTCCCTTCATAATTGCTGAGGGGCACAGGGCCTTGGGTGGGGCTTTGGTTTCCCGGGCGTTTCCGCGCCCTCCTCAGCTCCCTGCCTTAGAGTGGCTTCGGTCACCCGGGCTTTGTTAGTGGTAAGCAGGGAGGGTTTTGTGGGGGCGCTCTATGGCCTTGGCCTTGCTCGGGACCTTGGGGCTGTTCGGCCAGGCAGCCTGGGGAACAACAACAACAACAACAACAGAGATCATTCAGCCAATTGTTCAACCTGTGTTCTGATTGTTATTTTTTTAGGCGCCATTTTGGTGTGAGGGCTTCTGTCATGATTGGACTTTACGACGCTTAGCATATATCGTCACCGACATTTGATCTTGCCATTATTCCAGTAAATTTGTACCGTATTGCTAAACCTTATTTACGTTTAATAAATTAATGTACGGCAAATCTGATCTCGTAAAAGTACTGAAATCAGGATAGATAAATGTTATTGATGTTTATTAAATTAGTGTACCGGTAATCTGATCTCTTAAAAGTACTCATATCAGGATAGATACATTTGTTTTAAGTTTATTAAATTAATGTACGGCTAAGCTGATCTCTTGATACTACTCAAATCAGGATAGATAAATTTTAATAAATCACTATTAGGGTTGTGTCGCGAAATATTGTCGATGGCTAAGTCGCCAGATCAGTGTTAATTATGGTGGACTGGGGTTTGTGCTCCATATATTTTTACTACAACTGTTGTGATGTACCGTACGGCATACAAGTGTAGTGATCGCTATCTACCCAATATACAACTCCTAAGATACCAAAGGTACCCAGCAAGAAGAGAAATAGGGTCAAACAAGGTAATACAACAATGCACGTCTCCAAGGCATCATTGTTTTGTTTACCAATATATTTCAGTTTAACGTTAATAGACTTATTAATTATATTATTATTATTATTTTATTATTATTATTATTATTATTATTAGTAGTAGTAGTAGTAGTAGTAGTAGTAGTAGTAGTAGTAGTACCGGTAGTATCATTAATAGTATTATTATTTATTTTATTATTATTATTATTATTATTATTATTATTAATTCACAGAGAGTTTATGTCTTTACCTTCTGAATAACCGAGTATAAATATTGAAAGTAAAAATCTATACACTCTTAACCCTCTCACGTCCTGACGCAATTGTTGAGCCTATTAGGGATACTTTAAAGCCTTTGTTACTGTCAGGGGTATTTATAAACCTTTAGTTTATTTTACTTCAACCCCTGCAGTTGTCTTTGAGTTAGCTGTGGGCAGAAAACTAATTTTAGAGAGGTAATTATAAAAGTGAGAGTAATCTATTTCTTATTGCTAATCTGGCAACCTCTGCGTCATAAGGATGTGAGAGGGTTAAAACCTTTCTGGGAACTCGATCGGTCTTGCATTTATAACTAGACTGGACCCCCCTACCCCCCTCTGTCTTCCTTCACCCCCACCTTTCTAACCTCCCCCCCTCCCCCTCCTTCACCCCCACCTTTCTGACTTCCCCCCTCGATCTCTCCCCTCCCCCCCACCTTTCTGACCTCTCCCTCCTCCCCTCGACCCCCCACCCTCTCTCGACCTCCCCCTCCTCCCCCCACCCCTTCCCCCCCTCACTCTTCACCCTGAAAGAAGTGGGAGATCTTTTTATTTTCTGAAGCCCTGTGAAAATACAGAGCTATAATGGTTCTTCATTCATTCGGGTATTAAAGGGGTAGTGCTTGTTTTTCTGGACCCCTTTCTCCCTCGTGTTTATAAACCCCATTATTTTTCAGATTTTATGACGTTTGGCCCATTAGTTGACGATTTTAATAACTTTCGCCCAATTTAGGTGTCAATTTTAAGACCTTTCGTGCCATTTAGGTATTGATTTTTTTCCTGGCGAGCGATAGCGAGCCTGTATTTTTATGAGCTACCAAAAAATGTACGGTACAAATTTATCTTGAAGGGGGGTCTAGGGGGTGTTTTTCTAAGTTTGATTAAGGTCTAGCGAGGAAACTAAAAAAACAAAAATGAAAACATGAATTAATAGAAGAAGAAAAAACGGCCACTAGCCCCTTACGTCGGGAGTCGGTGTTGTGATGCTTAGGCCTATAATGAAATATTGAAGGCGATATTTGTATTTATTTAATTATTCAAATTAGTGTTTGTTTTTCCTCCTAGACCTCTATCAAGCTTAAGGGGAACGACCGGTTATTTAGGCTTAAAAAGCTCGAAATCCTGAAAATACCATTAGGTGTTTACTCAATAGGCCTTCATAAGCCAGTGAAATATTATTAGTGAAAACCCATTGATTTTGTTTTTTATGTTTTCCAAACGTTATATAGCGAACTTTGAAATCGACATGCTCACATTGCTCAGTAACTACTGGTCGTACGAGGATCATACCTATATAAATGGAAAGAGCGTAAAATACTCTACAACCTTCCATACGCGTTATCTTCTACTCTGCCGTGCTCCTGCGTAAAATATTGTAACAATAAAAACAAAGTTAAAAATGTTCACCTAATTACCGTACCTTAGACTTTCACATGTTTTTCTCAAACGGTTTTGTCACAATTTGGGATCTTATAATAAATGTATTATTGGACCTATAGGAGTGGTGTATAGTGTTTCCCATTGGAAAGGGAATTACAAACACTACCCGGTACATTATTTATAAAGCTAATTTACTCTAGCCAACTTTGTTTGTTTGCATCATGTTGTCACAGTCGTAAAACTCTACACAATCATTTCACCTTAATTCATTATCACCTAAATCCAAAAATACACAAAATATATACAAAGTTTTTTATAGAATCTACAGACACACCTATTGTGAGAGCAGGTGCTATAGGGATTTCTGTAGGAGTTACAAGAGTCTTTAGTAGTGCTATAGTTATAAGAGTCTTAGTAGTGCTATAGTTATAAGAGTCTTAGTAGTGCTATAGTTATAAGAGTCTTAGTAGTGCTATAGTTTTAAGTCTTAGTAGTGCTATAGTTATAAGAGTCTTAGTAGTGCTATAGTTATAAGAGTCTTAGTAGTGCTATAGTTATAAGAGTCTTAGTCGTGCTATAGTTTTCTGTAGGAGTTATAAGAGTCTTAGTAGTGCTATAGTTATAAGAGTCTTAGTAGTGCTATAGTTATAAGAGTCTTAGTAGTGCTATAGTTATAAGAGTCATAGTAGTGCTATAGTTATAAGAGTCTTAGTAGTGCTATAGTTATAAGAGTCTTAGTAGTGCTATAGTTATAAGAGTCTTAGTAGTGCTATAGTTATAAGAGTCTTAGTAGTGCTATAGTTATAAGAGTCTTAGTAGTGCTATAGTTTTCTGTAGGAGTTATAAGAGTCTTAGTAGTGCTATAGTTATAAGAGTCTTAGTAGTGCTATAGTTATAAGAGTCTTAGTAGTGCTATAGTTATAAGAGTCTTAGTAGTGCTATAGTTATAAGAGTCTTAGTAGTGCTATAGTTATAAGAGTCTTAGTAGTGCTATAGTTATAAGAATCTTAGTAGTGCTATAGTTATAAGAGTCTTAGTAGTGCTATAGTTATAAGAGTCTTAGTAGTGCTATAGTTATAAGAGTCTTAGTAGTGCTATAGTTATAAGAGTCTTAGTAGTGCTATAGTTATAAGAGTCTTAGTAGTGCTATAGTTATAAGAGTCTTAGTAGTGCTATAGTTATAAGAGTCTTAGTAGTGCTATAGTTATAAGAGTCTTAGTAGTGCTATAGTTATAAGAGTCTTAGTAGTGCTATAGTTATAAGAGTCTTAGTAGTGCTATAGTTTTCTGTAGGAGTTATAATTAAGACTCTTAGTAGTGCTATAGTTATAAGAGTCTTAGTAGTGCTATAGTTATAAGAGTCTTAGTAGTGCTATAGTTATAAGAGTCTTAGTAGTGCTATAGTTATAAGAGTCTTAGTAGTGCTATAGTTTTCTGTAGGAGTTATAAGAGTCTTAGTAGTGCTATAGTTATAAGAGTCTTAGTAGTGCTATAGTTATAAGAGTCTTAGTAGTGCTATAGTTATAAGAGTCTTAGTAGTGCTATAGTTATAAGAGTCTTAGTAGTGCTATAGTTTTCTGTAGGAGTTATAAGAGTCTTAGTAGTGCTATAGTTATAAGAGTCTTAGTAGTGCTATAGTTATAAGAGTCTTAGTTGTGCTATAGTTTTCTGTAGGAGTTATAAGAGTCTTAGTAGTGCTATAGTTATAAGAGTCTTAGTAGTGCTATAGTTATAAGAGTCTTAGTAGTGCTATAGTTATAAGAGTCTTAGTAGTGCTATAGTTATAAGAGTCTTAGTAGTGCTATAGTTATAAGAGTCTTAGTAGTGCTATAGTTATAAGAGTCTTAGTAGTGCTATAGTTATAAGAGTCTTAGTAGTGCTATAGTTATAAGAGTCTTAGTAGTGCTATAGTTATAAGAGTCTTAGTAGTGCTATATTTATAAGAGTCTTAGTAGTGCTATAGTTTTCTGTAGGAGTTATAAGAGTCTTAGTAGTGCTATAGTTATAAGAGTCTTAGTAGTGCTATAGTTATAAGAGTCTTAGTAGTGCTATAGTTATAAGAGTCTTAGTAGTGCTATAGTTATAAGAGTCTTAGTAGTGCTATAGTTATAAGAGTCTTAGTAGTGCTATAGTTTTCTGTAGGAGTTATAAGAGTCTTAGTAGTGCTATAGTTATAAGAGTCTTAGTAGTGCTATAGTTATAAGAGTCTTAGTAGTGCTATAGTTATAAGAGTCTTAGTAGTGCTATAGTTATAAGAGTCTTAGTAGTGCTATAGTTATAAGAGTCTTAGTAGTGCTATAGTTATAAGAGTCTTAGTAGTGCTATAGTTATAAGAGTCTTAGTAGTGCTATAGTTATAAGAGTCTTAGTAGTGCTATAGTTATAAGAGTCTTAGTAGTGCTATAGTTATAAGTCTTAGTAGTGCTATAGTTATAAGAGTCTTAGTAGTGCTATAGTTATAAGAGTCTTAGTAGTGCTATAGTTTTCTGTAGGAGTTATAAGAGTCTTAGTAGTGCTATAGTCATAAGAGTCTTAGTAGTGCTATAGTTATAAGAGTCTTAGTAGTGCTATAGTTATAAGAGTCTTAGTAGTGCTATAGTTATAAGAGTCTTAGTAGTGCTATAGTTATAAGAGTCTTAGTAGTGCTATAGTTATAAGAGTATTAGTAGTGCTATAGTTTTCTGTAGGAGTTATAAGAGTCTTAGTAGTGCTATAGTTATAAGAGTCTTAGTAGTGCTATAGTTATAAGAGTCTTAGTAGTGCTATAGTTATAAGAGTATTAGTAGTGCTATAGTTATAAGAGTCTTAGTAGTGCTATAGTTATAAGAGTCTTAGTAGTGCTATAGTTATAAGAGTCTTAGTAGTGCTATAGTTATAAGAGTCTTAGTAGTGCTATAGTTATAAGAGTCTTAGTAGTGCTATAGTTATAAGAGTCTTAGTAGTGCTATAGTTATAAGAGTCTTAGTAGTGCTATAGTTATAAGAGTCTTAGTAGTGCTATAGTTTTCTGTAGGAGTTATAAGAGTCTTAGTAGTGCTATAGTTATAAGAGTCTTAGTAGTGCTATAGTTATAAGAGTCTTAGTAGTGCTATAGTTATAAGAGTCTTAGTAGTGCTATAGTTATAAGAGTCTTAGTAGTGCTATAGTTTTCTGTAGGAGTTATAAGAGTCTTAGTAGTGCTATAGTTATAAGAGTCTTAGTAGTGCTATAGTTATAAGAGTCTTAGTAGTGCTATAGTTATAAGAGTCTTAGTAGTGCTATAGTTATAAGAGTCTTAGTAGTGCTATAGTTTTCTGTAGGAGTTATAAGAGTCTTAGTAGTGCTATAGTTATAAGAGTCTTAGTAGTGCTATAGTTATAAGAGTCTTAGTAGTGCTATAGTTATAAGAGTCTTAGTAGTGCTATAGTTTTCTGTAGGAGTTATAAGAGTCTTAGTAGTGCTATAGTTATAAGAGTCTTAGTAGTGCTATAGTTATAAGAGTCTTAGTAGTGCTATAGTTATAAGAGTCTTAGTAGTGCTATAGTTATAAGAGTCTTAGTAGTGCTATAGTTATAAGAGTCTTAGTAGTGCTATAGTTATAAGAGTCTTAGTAGTGCTATAGTTTTCTGTAGGAGTTATAAGAGTCTTAGTAGTGCTATAGTTATAAGAGTCTTAGTAGTGCTATAGTTATAAGAGTCTTAGTAGTGCTATAGTTATAAGAGTCTTAGTAGTGCTATAGTTATAAGAGTCTTAGTAGTGCTATAGTTATAAGAGTCTTAGTAGTGCTATAGTTATAAGAGTCTTAGTAGTGCTATAGTTATAAGAGTCTTAGTAGTGCTATAGTTATAAGAGTCTTAGTAGTGCTATAGTTATAAGAGTCTTAGTAGTGCTATAGTTTTCTGTAGGAGTTATAAGAGTCTTAGTAGTGCTATAGTTATAAGAGTCTTAGTAGTGCTATAGTTATAAGAGTCTTAGTAGTGCTATAGTTATAAGAGTCTTAGTAGTGCTATAGTTATAAGAGTCTTAGTAGTGCTATAGTTATAAGAGTCTTAGTAGTGCTATAGTTATAAGAGTCTTAGTAGTGCTATAGTTTTCTGTAGGAGTTATAAGAGTCTTAGTAGTGCTATAGTTATAAGAGTCTTAGTAGTGCTATAGTTATAAGAGTCTTAGTAGTGCTATAGTTATAAGTCTTAGTAGTGCTATAGTTATAAGAGTCTTAGTAGTGCTATAGTTATAAGAGTCTTAGTAGTGCTATAGTTATAAGAGTCTTAGTAGTGCTATAGTTATAAGAGTCTTAGTAGTGCTATAGTTATAAGAGTCTTAGTAGTGCTATAGTTATAAGAGTCTTAGTAGTGCTATAGTTATAAGAGTCTTAGTAGTGCTATAGTTTTCTGTAGGAGTTATAAGAGTCTTAGTAGTGCTATAGTTATATGTCTTAGTAGTGCTATAGTTATAAGTCTTAGTAGTGCTATAGTTATAAGAGTCTTAGTAGTGCTATAGTTTTCTGTAGGAGTTATAAGAGTCTTAGTAGTGCTATAGTTATAAGTCTTAGTAGTGCTATAGTTATAAGAGTCTTAGTAGTGCTATAGTTATAAGAGTCTTAGTAGTGCTATAGTTTTCTGTAGGAGTTATAAGAGTCTTAGTAGTGCTATAGTTATAAGAGTCTTAGTAGTGCTATAGTTATAAGAGTCTTAGTAGTGCTATAGTTTTCTGTAGGAGTTATAAGAGTCTTAGTAGTGCTATAGTTATAAGAGTCTTAGTAGTGCTATAGTTATAAGAGTCTTAGTAGTGCTATAGTTATAAGAGTCTTAGTAGTGCTATAGTTTTCCGTAGGAGTTATAAGGGCTTAGTAGTGCTATAGTTATAAGAGTCTTAGTAGTGCTATAGTTATAAGAGTCTTAGTAGTGCTATAGTTTTCTGTTGGAGTTATAAGAGTCTTAGTAGTGCTATAGTTATAAGAGTCTTAGTAGTGCTATAGTTATAAGAGTCTTAGTAGTGCTATAGTTATAAGAGTCTTAGTAGTGCTATAGTTATAAGAGTCTTAGTAGTGTTATAGTTATAAGAGTCTTAGTAGTGCTATAGTTTTTGTAGGAGTTATAAGAGTCTTAGTAGTGCTATAGTTATAAGAGTCTTAGTAGTGCTATAGTTATAAGAGTCTTAGTAGTGCTATAGTTATAAGAGTCTTAGTAGTGCTATAGTTATAAGAGTCTTAGTAGTGCTATAGTTATAAGTCTTAGTAGTGCTATAGTTATAAGAGTCTTAGTAGTGCTATAGTTATAAGAGTCTTAGTAGTGCTATAGTTATAAGAGTCTTAGTAGTGCTATAGTTATAAGAGTCTTAGTAGTGCTATAGTTATAAGAGTCTTAGTAGTGCTATAGTTATAAGAGTCTTAGTAGTGCTATAGTTTTTGTAGGAGTTATAAGAGTCTTAGTAGTGCTATAGTTATAAGAGTCTTAGTAGTGCTATAGTTATAAGAGTCTTAGTAGTGCTATAGTTATAAGAGTCTTAGTAGTGCTATAGTTATAAGAGTCTTAGTAGTGCTATAGTTATAAGTCTTAGTAGTGCTATAGTTATAAGAGTCTTAGTAGTGCTATAGTTATAAGAGTCTTAGTAGTGCTATAGTTATAAGAGTCTTAGTAGTGCTATAGTTATAAGAGTCTTAGTAGTGCTATAGTTATAAGAGTCTTAGTAGTGCTATAGTTATAAGAGTCTTAGTAGTGCTATAGTTATAAGAGTCTTAGTAGTGCTATAGTTTTCTGTAGGAGTTATAAGAGTCTTAGTAGTGCTATAGTTATAAGTCTTAGTAGTGCTATAGTTATAAGTCTTAGTAGTGCTATAGTTATAAGAGTCTTAGTAGTGCTATTGTTTTCTGTAGGAGTTATAAGAGTCTTAGTAGTGCTATAGTTATAAGTCTTAGTAGTGCTATAGTTATAAGAGTCTTAGTAGTGCTATAGTTTTCTGTAGGAGTTATAAGAGTCTTAGTAGTGCTATAGTTATAAGTCTTAGTAGTGCTATAGTTATAAGTCTTAGTAGTGCTATAGTTTTCAAACGTTTTTTTTTACCTAAATTGAAAGAAAAAAAATTACCTAGTTTTATGGTCACATACACCTGTGCCAAATTGCATTTACATTGAAAGTAAGACCTAGAAGTTAGTAAATAACCGGTCGGTCCCCTTAAATGAATATCTCCACGAACCCACTTTGTGATAAATTGGTGCATGCTTTGGTAGAAAAATGCTACGGCCAACTAAATTATAGGCCTGCCAGGAAAGAAATTAAATACCTAAATGGCATAAAAGGTTTTTAAATCACCAAACTAATGGGGCGAATGTCTTATAATGTCAAAACTAATGGGGCTAAACATAAGGAGAAGAAGTCCAGATAATAACAACCTACATCATTTAATTACTCATATTAACTTTATGCTGGCTAACATTAGACGATATTAATTAGCTTTAGAAGGCTCTCGGGAAATCAGGAGGGCAAAATCTATCTCCATTAATTCTGACTCACACAATTTCTTCCTAATCTGAAACAAAGAGTCTATCAATAGCCAGAATAAAAGGAGAAAGGCTGTTCGTATTTTGAATAGGTTAAGGGGGTCGTTGCTTTATTTGTTTTATTATTATTATTATTATTATTATTATTATTATTATTATTTGTTTGTTTGTCTATTAATTCATGTATTCATATATTTTTTTAGTTTCCTCGCTAGACCTCCATCCAGCTTAGAAAAACACTCCCTAGACATAGGGACATAGACGCCTTTGCTTCAAGGTAAATTTGAAGATTTTTTGGCAGAAAAATGTCCCGGACGAAGACCGGTTCCTCTTCAAATTATATACCGGTACTCGCTATCGCTCGCCAGGAAAGAATCGACATCATAATGGCACGAATGGACTTAAAATTGACAACGAAATGGGGCGAAAGGTGTAAAAATCGCCAAGCTAATGGGTTGAACGTCTAAAAATCTAAAATCAATGTGGCTAAACATGAGGGAGAAAGGTGTCCATAAAAACGACTCATCTCCCCTTAACACTTTCGGTACGGTAGGCCACAACGACGCCTTTGCTGCTCCATCATGGCTAGCATTATACGACATTCTTCAACATAGCCTTGGTAGGGCCCAGTGGAGGCAAAGTGTTCATTAAGGGGGTAATGCTCGTTTTTTGGTCTGTATATATTTATTTGTTAATATACTTTTGACTTTCCTCGCTAGACCTCCATCAAACTTATAAAAAATACTTCCTAGACCCCCTTTCACCCGGCCAAAGGCCGGTTCCTTCTAAAATTACAGGTTCGCTATCGCTCGCCAGGAAAAAATCGACACCTAAATGGCAGGAAAGGTCTTCATATTGACAAGAAATGAAAAAGGTCTCAAAACCACCTAACTAACGGAACGAAGGTATTAAAATCTCAAAACTATTAAGCTAAACATGAGGGAGAAGGGGGTCCAGAAAAAGCGACTACCTCCCCCTTAAGCTGTTTATTTCGTTGCCAGTACCGGTACCGGTACTGTACCTAGTTCATTCATATACAAGGCCTTACAAACCTGAATACAATCGTGTAATGTAAGCAAAAAAAAAAAAAAAAAAAAAAAAAAAAAAAAAAAAAAAAAAAAAAAAAAAAGTGTCCACAAATACTGAAAGAGTTAATGGAAGGCATACGCTGGTTTTAATAAGGTACTGGTAGGCCTATGTCAAATATTGTTCATTACATAGTTGGTTCCCGTACTTTGCCTATGTCAAATATTGTTCATTACATAGTTGGTTCCCGTACTTTGCCTATGGATAAATAGTTTTGATTTGTGTTACCGGTAGTCTTCTCCTTTGTTTTTCTCTTTTGTCTTATTTCTATATATATTCATTTTTACTATATTTATTTATATAGTTATTTATTTATTGTATTTAATAGTCTGGGGAATCGTTTGCTCAGTTAGAAACGGATTTATTGATAGATATGGACAAATTAGAATCCGTTATGTGTCTATCATATTAATACTAAGTTTTCACAATTAGCAACATACTTTTTGCCAGCATATGAAAACAGCGTAGAGTACCGGTAAGCAGTTTACCTGGAATTACCTTCAGGAAAGACATATATATATATTGTACAACCTCTATGAATGTAAACTAAACATTAATGTCACTCACAGTTCATATATCATACCTGGGGGTTAAAGGTACCTGTAAAACACACACACACACACACACACACACACACACACACACACACACACACACACACACACACACACACACACACACTCAATATAAAAAATGTCGATGTGATATCGGACGTTGTGTCGGAATGTGTATTACCGATAGCCTAGTGTAAAAGATGGTTTGAATGCTAATGTGATTGATATCACTATTCCGAGGCTGCCTGGTATTGAGGGATTTGGTTGTGCACAGTCCTATTAACCCTCAGAAGAGAGAATACGCATTTCCTTTTTGTGTTGTGGCTATTGTTAGACGATTTTATTCAGATTAGGAAGGGTATATGGAAGTCAGAAGGTTAATTGAGACTGTTTATGTTGGACATTCGTTGGGCATTTGCCATATTCGCACAACATTCGCCGATTTATCGCATCACTTTGTACAACAATTGCAGGACATTTGCAGTGGCTTTACAATTGTCGCCATCACCTGTTGCAGCATTTGCTCTGCTTCGCCTCTAATTGTCGTACACAATTCGTTATTATCGCCTCGCAATTCGCTGTCATCGCACGGTACTCTTCCTTCTTTGGCACGGCCATCGCCTGTTACTTACTTACTTACTTGTTACTTGTTACTTGTAGTGATTGATTCTCGGCCGCGCTCCATCGCTTTCACAACGCTCGTTGCAGCCGCCCTTACATATTCTAGCACTTGAATTCAGGCTTTATGGTCTTGTCTTCGAAGTCATAGCACTCGGTGAATAAGTGCGTCTTCAATCTCTTCTTAAAAATCTCAAAATGTTCACTGTTCTTGACATTCTCAGGCAGTTTATTGTAGAGCCGTGGAGCACTCTTTTCAAAGGCTCGAAATCCAAATTCAAAATTGCTTCGTGGCTCTTCCAGCCTGTGCAGCTCCACACTGTCTCAATGTCATGGCAGTATCTATGTGGAAATCTTTTAATAGATCCCTTATATATCCTGGTTTTCCAAACTTCAATGCTTGATATGTCATAACACACAATTTGTAGACAAATCTTGCCTTAATTGGTAACAAGTGTAAATCAATCAGAGTCGGTGTTATTCTCTCCCGACGAGGTAGACCCTTTATTAATCTTGCAGCCCTATTCATAATAAGTTGTAACTTCCTCAGTTGATAATTTGGAAGACCATAGGTAGAGTGAGTTACAATAATCCAACTTACTTATAACATGGTTATGCACGAGCATCTTGGTGATTTTTTCATCGAGATACTTTCTCACAAAGGCAATGTTCCTCAGATGATATCCAGATATTCTCAAAACCTGATGAATTTGACCTTTGAATGATAAATTGCAGTCTATCATCACTCCCACGTCCTTCACTGCGTTACTCACTTCCATAACATTACTGTTGATTCGAAGTCTAGAAATATCCAGCGTCCTGAGATAGTTTTTTCTTCCAACAATTAAACATTGAGTTTTATTCTCATTCAGTTTCAACTGCTTAGACTCCATCCATCTACTGACGTCCGCCATTATTCTGCTCAACATTTCTTCAGTGTTAACTACATTCCTCAGTGTCATGTAGAACTGGGTATCGTCTGCAAACAGTTTAAAACTAACTCCATATTTCTCAAGCAAAAGTGATAGTTCAATTATATACTGTATATGCAAAACAGAATTGGGCCCAGTACACTTCCCTGGGGGACGCCTCTTTCTAAACGTTTCATATCGGAGAACGATCTTCCTATTTGTACGCAGTATGTTCTATCTTCAAGATAACTTCTCAGGTAATTCAATGCATTACCATCTATACCAATAGTTCTGCAGTCCGTCAGCAATAAATCATGCACAACTGTGTCAAATGCAGCACTTAAATCAAGCAGGATTAAAACACCACACTTACCTTTATCCATCAATACAAGTAAATCACTGACCACCAAACACATCGTTGTTTCAGTGGAGTAAAGTCTCCTATAGGCAGACTGACTGTCAGGAAAAACTCGCACTTTCTGCAGGTGATCCAGCAACTGGTCTAATATTACATTCTCGATTATCTTAGACAAAAATTTCAAGTTGGGCACTGGTCGAAAAGAACTAAGGCACTGAGCGGTGACCGGTCAACTCAACCAGTAGACCATTTCAACCAGTAGCTCTCAACCAGTACCAAATCAACCAATACGGTTAAGTTAGGTTAGGTTAGTACTATATTTTGGCACTGGTTTGGTTGGTCTGGGTTAATTTGGCACTGGTTGAGAGCTACTGGTTGAAATGGTCTACTGGTTGAGATGACATGGAACCCACTGAGCATCCAATTTGACTTTTACTATAGGCTTCACAATCGCCCTCTTCTCAGACTCAGGAAAAACATTAGTTTCAATACTTCGATTTACAATATCTAGTAATATATCCAGAATTCCATCGAAATTTTTACTATAACTATATCACTCACAGGTAAAGGATCTTTTTCACAATACGTATGTTTCACTCTATGTACAATAGATTTTACCACACTCTGGTCGACTGTCCGAAAACATGATAACTTATTCTCTGGAACTTGACTGGCTGAAGACGGTCCTTGCACGCCACTTGCTCTAAAGTTTTCAACAATATTCCTAATTTCATTGTCGAAGAAGTCTAAAAATGTATTTGCTAGCACTGTATCTGAAAACCCCCAGGTAACTTATATTTCTTTTTGTTTCCCGTCAAATTATCTAGCACTGTATATAACTAATAAATATCTGTTCCCGCCTCCTTGGTCTTTTGTTTATAATATTCACGTTTCCTTTTTACTATAAGTCTATTCTCTTCATTTCTTGCGTCTTGATAGTCTCTTCTTGCCATATCTGTCCGGAACCTACGCCATAGTCTTTCTCTTTTCTTTTTTTCCTTTTTCGCTCGTAATATTTCGGCATTAAACCACGGCGAATGGTCTATCACTACAGTTTCCTTCTCAAGCATAGGGCACATTTTATTATACTTTTCCGTGACAGTACCATTATATAATCTAGAAAGACATATCACACATTCCTCACGTTTCCCCGTATTCATGGTCACAAGTGTCATGCCTCTTTAAAGATAAAGTTTGGATCACTGAGGTTATTAATAGTTCCGGAATAAAGTCTCTCTTTAATCTAAACTTAATCTTTTTAGTTTGTCTTGAATCTTTCATAAAAGGAATCACACAAGTTACCAGCCTATGCACCGGAGAAATACGACATATCTCTTCCACATACACTTCATGGACAAGATTAGAGTCAATATCACAAAAACTAAGTCCAATATATGCCCTCCAATTGATGTCACCACATCCACTTTGTTGACTAAATTGAATGAGTCCATCATTTCCATAAACTCCATAGTATAGCGAGCACTTAAATCTTCAATCCAAAAGTTAAAATCACCAGATAAAAACATTTACGCTCACCAGGTCTAACGTTTACAAATACATTCTAAATTCTCCAATGAATAAGTTGGTACTCAAATTTGGTGGTCTATACACTACAATAAAAGTACATTTCTTCCCACCTATTTCACAACCAGCCTGCATATGTTCAAAACTCTCCATCCTCTCTGTAGCATAGGCCTACACCTTGAGTTTCTTAAATGAGTTTGAAAGAAAAATTCCCACTCCACCTCCTCGCCTGTCTTTCCTTGGAATATGCAGAAAAGTATGCGTTGTTGGAGTAATTTCTTGAATTTTCGCATTATCACATTCATTTAGCCATGTTTCGGTTAGCGCCAAAATATCAAAACCATCATCCTTTATCAGGTCACGAATGCCCAAAGTTTTATTACCCACTTATTGAGTATTCAACAGGCCACATTTAATTTTAAAGTCTCCCCTGTTAATAGCCATGGTCAGTACTGTTCCTAATCCTCTCTAGTTCACTCTCAAGGACCGGACAGCATTTTTCATTCGCTGAGTGATTCACCACAGGTTTCTTGTATCTCACACAGTTAATGCACTTCCTTTCAGCCACCTGACAATCCTTGGATTTACGATTTCCCGCACATTTATGGCAACACGGTTCATCACCATTGCTCTTGGCAGTACATGTTCTTGCAAATGTCCGTATCTTTGGCAATAATAGCAAATTAACGCGTGATACCTGTCCCTTACAGTGTACACTCCACATTCTAGCTTAACTTTGTCTCGATTCTTATGAATAAATTCTCAAACAGTTGGATCACACTTCAAAATGTAATGCATCGTGCCACCATCAGCAGGCTTGCAAAACATCTTCTCAATCTTAGTCTCAACTTCTGGGATGTCTTTAAGATACTCCTCCTTTTCTAACAGGCTCTCAATTATCATTTCCCGGGTCTCCTCCATAGGACCGTTACAAATCATGATCTTGGGTTTCAGTTTTCTCGCTCTCTTTGTGGTTACCTTTTCTACATTCTCAAGTTTCTGGGCTGCTTCATCTCTCAAGGTCTCGCTCTCAAAGTTCATAACAATGTTCCCTCCACTCATGAATCTTGCATCATTTATCTGAACACCCTCCAACGCTCGAGAAACTTAATTCTTTTTATCTGTTGCCTTTTCATTTTCCTCAGTTGCCTTCACAACAAGTACCGGTAGGTTCTTCTTAGTTGGTTGCTTTCGTTTCTTGATGACCTCAGTCCAACTGCTGACCGCAGGGTCTGCTTGCTCAGCATTAATCGCCTCTACTACACCTCCGACTGCCACATTCACTCCACCCAACTCTTCCTTCACTACATTAAATTGACTTCCCAAATCTTGTTTAATTGCCTGAAATCCTTGATTTATCATGTCTTTGAGGCCCTGCATTTCTTTCATTACTTGTTTGGCAAGTTTAAACTCTGCCAGACATGGGTCACAAACCCAGTTTATTTTCGCTACATTCTCATTGTTAACACCAGTCAGCCTGTTTCGCTTGATTCGCTTCTTGGAAAACCCGGTTCGCCGGCGAATACACTACATGGAAAAAAAAGGCATTCGCCTGGCACTCGCCGTCGCCAATTCTCGCTACCAAGAATACACTTGAGACCTCTGGTGGACGCTTCTGAACTAGCGTCAGAGCTACGATTGTCGACATAAACAATACTTAACACCTTGGACATGTACAGTTTATTTCTTATTTATGATTTCTTGTGATTATACTTTCTGTTATTATACAGTATATGACTACACTAAATCCTTATAAAGTAAAGTAATCATGGGAATGTCCATATGCAGCTGATAATGACTACAAATATAATTATAAGCTGATAAATTATCATAACAAAAAGGCGCGAAAATGCTTGCTGACTTTGTAATGTAAATATACGTTATATATGGGTATGGGTGACTTTGGTTCAATGTTATTTTAATACCACTAATTTTGTTGATATATTTGAAGATAACTTGAATCTATATACTCTAAAGATCATAAGAAAATTTGTTTTAACCCTCGGCAAAACCTAATAAAAAAGTATGGTAGGCCTACTAAAATTTCTTTTTCGTAAAAAAGGTTGTCAATACGGTACTTTCAGTTATCGATAGCTCTAAAGATCATATGAAAATGTGTTAAACCCTCGGAAAAACCTAATATAAAAGTATGGTACTAAAATTTAATTTTCGTAACAAGGTTGTCAATACGGTACTTTCCCGTTATCAATGTACAGTACAATCAAAGCTGAAGATTGCAGAGTAAACACCGTAGACTTCATCGACTTTTCTTTCACCTTCGTATACGTAATCGACAGCCATTTTTTTTTTTTTTTTTTTTTTTTTTACTAAGGGATTAGTACTCAACCAGCGGGGGTGTGGGGGCGGGAGCCCCCTCCCATAATACTAGGTTAGGTTAGGTAAGGTTGTTAGGTTAGGCTAATGTCTTTTCAAATCACTATCAGGGGGTGCTGTGTCTGAACATCGATCGATAGGCCTAATGGGGAAAATAGGTTTTCCCGAGATTTCTAATTAATTACAAACACTATATTATATTGATGCAAATGAACAATTTATTTTATAAAAAAACACTGACAATTCGTGGTATTAAAATAAAAAAAATCCGTGATTTTTAACATATAATAAACAACAGTATGCATAAGCTATAATATGTGTCAGCTACAGACATTTCGACAGACTGCTTATAATACAGAATTATTGAAAGAGAGAAAGGGCGCAGTGATCCGCGATGTAGGCTATACAGTTTCCCATGATGCACCGCGGTCAACATTGTGTTCAGCACCTCTGTCGGCCACTTTTGGCATTTGTTGGTAGGAGAATTCGCCTAGTGGGATTCCGCCTGCCACAAGTTGCCCGCTATTATTATCGGATGTATGCATAGTCACGATCCGTAGTTGCTTTACCCCCTTGACTCGAGTGAAGTCAAAGTCCAGGGTTGACGAAACGTTAGGTGAGCGGACACGTTTAGTTAAGGATAGAGAAAATGGTTCACTATGATGGAAAGCAATGCTTCAAACATATGAACACAAACATTGTCACTGACTCCTACTACATAAATACAGTTATGGAGTTAGACTGATAATGTTGTCATTATAAGCAACACATAAATAAATGTATTCTTACCACTTCATACACTCTTAGAATGCTGATAGTATGGGTTTCCCATACATACAGTATTGTGAACCCGATCCCTTAGCGAAATAGTTTGTCTTGGATGTTCACAACACTCACGAAACACCGAGCTAATTTCTAATCATGCATAATAATACTAACACCTCAAATATTACCGTTAGTATACTTGCAATAATTAATACAATAGTAACAAAATATTGTTTGTGGTGTTCTTGAAATACATTTATAACTTTGGCAATGAAGTAATAACAACATAACATATTATAATAATGGTTTCAATACTGCTTCATAATAAATTGTGCCCATGAGTTGTGGTTGAGGTGAGTGAACATCTCATCATAAAGTGGCCATGTCCGCTACCCTGACGCTTTTTTAATCCTGGCTTCGATTCACCTCGAGCCAAGGGGGTAAACAAATTAGGGATCGTGACTATACCAACACCCTAAGGCTCCAACTGCAGCTTTGGATTATATACAGGATATCTTTATATTAATATGTTTGCATAAACAAAATAATATTCTTTGTTTTGGGGTACCGCACTTTTATGATACCGACAATCTTCTTGCTAATGATAATAAACTTAGTAAAGTACCGTAATTAGAAGTAGCCAAGTACGGTAAGGCAGATAATATATAAACTAACGAGGATTACCCCCACATCTGTAACCTTGCAAGATCTAGTTATCACAAACAAACCTGATATCATAATCTCTCATTATATTATTCCCCAAGTAATTGCAGATCATAATCTTAGTATCTACATAAACATAAGTAAGCCTAATATAAGAACCTGCCGGCTATCAGAACTGTTCGTCAGCTACCGGTACCGCTAGTTAACTGTTCGTCAGCTACCGGTACCGCTAGTTAACTGTTCGTCAGCTACCGGTACCGCTAGTTAACTACAGTAATGACTGTTTTTGTTTGAGACTCCTTCAGAATGCACACACATTGAATAATATACCGGTATTGAAAACTGATGATGCAAATAAACAGGTGAATATTTTCAATGCAAATTTCATCCAGTATTTGTCTGGCTGTGCTACTTTTTTCTTCTATGTGAGTGAGGGAGATAAAAGGCAGAGCTACCTGTGGCGGGTGCCTCCCCCAGAGTTGAAAGAGTGACAGGGCCAAAATCAAGGGACGTTCAAGTCAAAATGCTTGGACACACTGAGTTTGAAAGAGAGAAAGACTGCTTCTGGGAGACAGTTCCAGAGGTCGGCTGTTGAATAGAAGAAAGATTGAGAATCATGCAGGAACAAATCAATAACTAAAAGACACGAAAAGTCTTCATATTGACACGGAAAAGGGCGAAAGGTCTTAAAATCGCCAAACTAATGGGCCGAACATTTTGAAATCTGAACACATATGGGAACAAACAAAAGGAAGAATGGGGACAAGAAAACGACCCATCTCCCATTAATACCCTAACGTACCGTAACGTTTAACCCATACAGTACGGATGGCAGCCTTTTCATTATATTCTGGCACCTATTAGACAATTTCAATAAGCTTAGGAAGGACGTCTACCCATTATAAGTCTACAAACTATCTCAAATAATCCTTTTAGCTACCATCTATCTTTCCTAAGCTTTATAAAATCGTCTAAATGTAGTTGAAATCAAATAAAAAAGTGGTCGCCGGTACATACAGTAAATGATTTAGGGGGGGATGGGCTTATAAAGTGGTCGCCGGTACATACAGTAAATGGTTTAGGGGGGATGGGCTTATAAAGTGGTCGCCGGTACATACAGTAAATGGTTTAGGGGGGATGGGCTTATAAAGTGGTCGCCGGTACATACAGTAAATGGTTTAGGGGGGATGGGCTTATAAAGTGGTCGCCGGTACATACAGTAAATGGTTTAGGGGGGATGGGCTTATAAAGTGGTCGCCGGTACATACAGTAAATGGTTTAGGGGGGATGGGCTTATAAAGTGGTCGCCGGTACATACAGTAAATGGTTAAGGGGGATGGGCTTATTTGTTCATTGATGTATCTTTTTACTTTTTTGTTAGTTTCCTCCGCAGACTTCCATCAAACTATAAAAAAAACCATCCATTAGATCCCCCTTCGAGATTAATATGTACACTTTTCGATAGAAAGACGTCACGGCCGAGGCCAGTTCCTCCACAATTACAGGCTCGCTATCGCTCGCCAGGAAAAAATCGACATCTAAATGACACGAAAGATCTTAATATTGATAAAGAAATGGGGCGACAGGTCTTAAAATTGACAAACTAATGGAGCAAACGTCTTATCATCTCAAAATGAATGGAGCTAAGCATGAGGGAGAAGGGGACCCAGAAAAGGCAACTACCTCACCCTTAAGGAAGGTACCGGTAAACTCTGTATACCCCAACCTGAAAAAAAATAAAAATAAATGAAACTTCTAACCAAAGCCAGCTGGGTAGGTTCGGACGGCATTATTCTTTACTATTCATTAAAGGGGGATGGTTGGCTTTGATGGCCCCACTTCTCCCTCGTGTTTATCAGCATTAGTTTTCAGTTTTTAGGACGTTCAGCCCATTCGTTTGGCGGTTTTAAGACTTTTCACCTCATTTCTTTGTCAATATTAAGTCCTTGCGCACCATTTTCTACCTGGCGAGCGATAGCGAGCCTGTAATTTAGGAGGAATTGGCCTTTAGTCGGGACAGTTTTATACCGAAAATTATACTAATTTATCTAGAATTGGGATCTTGGGGATGTTATTTTAAGCTTGATGGTGGTCTAGGGAGGAAACTATACAAGTAAAATAAATATAAACATTAAATAAACCCTTCCCCCTTAAATGGATATATTATATTGGACACTTTAATAACCAATGTCATGACCAATATTATTTTACCGTGTACGGCAGATATTATACATACCGGTAAATTCGGTGAGGGGTTTGCGTCATCAACCTACTCTGTACCGGCGACGTCCTGTCCTTTATATTCTGGCAACTATTAGACAATTGTATTCATCTTTGGAAGGAACTGTGGTACCGTAGCTAGAACGTTTAACTGAGATAGTTTGTAGCCTTTTAATGGATAGAGGTTCTTGCTAAACATAATATAATCATCTAATAGTTGACGGAATATAATGCAAAGGACTTCACCGGTACTGTAAAGGTTAATTAAAACAATTTGCGAAAGATCAAAAGGTATTTATGCCTTTTGCGCACCGGCATTGAATCACGATATCATCATAATTCATAATGATGTACAGTAATTAGATCCTATGAGGCAAATCCCATTAACTATGCTTTAAGGGGGTACTACTGGGTATTTTTTTTTCTATAAATGTGTGTATTAATATTTCTGTTAGTGTCCTCCCTACACCTCCATCAAGCTTAAAAACACACACCCCTTGAAGATAAATTTGTACATTTTTCAGTAGAAAAATGTTCTGGCCTTAGGCCAATTCCTCTTAAAATTACAGGCTCGCTATATCTCGCCAGGGAAAAAATCGACACCAAAAGGCTACGACAGGTCTTTAAATTGACAACGAAATGGGTCGAATCGAATCGCCAAACTAATGGGCCGAGCGTCTTAAAATCTTAAAGGCTAATGGGGCTATGCACGAATGAGAAGAGGGTCCAGAAAAAGAGAACCATCCCCCCTAAATAATTTGTTGTGTTATTAATACAGCCGTGTGTAATTACGGGGCCTGTAATTATTGTAGAGGTTATAAATAGGAACTGTATAATGTTACTTGGGACAGGTGTAATTGGTTGTTGTTGTAATTGCTGTAGAGGTTATAAAGAGGAACTGTATAAGGTTACTTGGGACAGGTGTAATTGGTTGCTGTAGAGGTTATAAAGAGGAACTGTGTAATGGAGGAAGGTAACTTGTATTTGTTGTAGAAGTTATAAAGAGGAACTGTGTAATGTATCTTGGGACAGGTGTAATTGGTTATTTTGGGTTGCCATCAACCGACAGGTTCTGATCTAACTTACCTAACTTACTGAGCTCAAAATGACGCAAAAGTGTCATATAACTTATTATTGAGCTATTTCACTAAGTTCATATGACGCGATCGCGTCATACGATACTTTTGGGCGAAACCGCCATATGACGCGATCGCGTCATGTGAGACGGAGAGGGTTAAGGGGGTAGTGCTTGTGTTTTGGCCTATATATTTATTTATCTATGCATTTTTGAGTTCCTTCGCTAGACTTCCATCAAGCTTAAAAGAATATCCCTTTGTACATGTGTACATTTTTAGGTAGAAAAATGTCCCGGCCAAAGGCCGGTTCCTACCAAAATTACAGGCATCGGTATCGTTCGCCAGAAAAAAATCGACACATAAATGGCAGGAAAGGTCTTAAAATTGACAAAGAAATTAGGTGAAAGGACTCAACATCGCCAAACTAACGGAACGAACGTCTTAAAATCTCAAAACTATAATGAGGGTGAAGGAGGTCCCGAAAAAGCGACTACCTCCCCCTTAATTGTATACTTCTTATTGTTGTTGTTTGTCTTTGGCTTGCTGTTATTGTTTTTGTTATACAGTTTATGGAGAAGAAATGCCTAAAGGGTGAATTTCCATGTTTGCTGATATTATACAGACTAATGCAGACTAATAATACACATAACAAAGCCACTCCAACAGCATCCTCTCCAACAGCATCCTCTCTCTCCAACTACCCTCTCTACACTTCCCTCTCTACACTTCAGAAAAATAGGAAAAGTAAAATGTAGCAACGAGGTGCCGTTGTAAAGGCTTATCCCTCAATACCTCCACCTGACCTAAAATTATCCTTGGTTAACCCTTTCTTTACCGGCGACGTCTCCTCAATTATCCTTGGTTAACCCTTTCTTTACCGGCGACGTCTCCTCAATTATCCTTGGTTAACCCTTTCTTTACCGGCGACGTCTCCTCAATTATCCTTGGTTAACCCTTTCTTTACCGGCGACGTCTCCTCAATTATCCTTGGTTAACCCTTTCTTTACCGGCGACGTCTCCTCAATTTTGATCTGGCTATATTAAGACGATTTTGTGCCACTTAAGGGGACAGTGGCTGTTTGTTTGGTCTATTAATTAATTTATTCATATATATTTTTAGTTTCCTCCCTAGACTTCCATCAAGCTTAGAAGAAAATACCCTAGGGGGTGTTTTTGGTAGAAAATTGTTCCGGCCAAAGGCCGATTTCTCGTAAAATTACTGGCTCGCTTTCGCTCGCCAGGAAAGAATCGACACCTAAATGGCACGAAAGGTCTTAATATTGACAAAGAAATGGGCAAAATGTCTTAAAATCGCCAAACTAATGGGCCAAACCTCTTATAATCTGAAAACTAATGAGGCTAAACATGAGGAAGAAGGGGGTCCAGAAAATCGGCCCATATCTCCCCTTGATGATCATACTTTGGCTGCTGATGTTATTAATAATGCCGTGTGTAATTACGGGGGCAGTAATTGTTGTAGAGGTTATAATGAGAGTAAATTTATAATTGGTGTAGCCTATGTAATTTGGGACATGTAACTGGTAATGGTTGTAATTATTGTCGGTTAATTGGTTAGGTGTACACTCGGATACGATAGTCTCTAGCCCATTCATAACAATTCATGAACCCCTATGTTTTTATGTATGCAATTATAACTATCTGAATTGATTTTGGGGTCGAAATTGCTTTTAAATAAATAGTACCGGGTATATATAGCTTTGTAATTTGATTTATAGAATATTTTATTCATTTATTAATTTCCAGATATATACGGTACTTCCACAATTATAAATAGGTGACGTCCACTAATGTGCATGAGACTTATGGTATCCGAGTGTATTTGCTATTCTTATTATGCAATATTGTTTATGTAACATGTTTTATACACGATATGTATAATGGTTGAATGTGACTCGCAACAGTTGTTATTGCTTCCTGGTGCATGCGTTTGTGTTGCTTAATTGTTTGGTTGTTGTTGTTTTTGTTTGTTATTGCTTTATGTTGAAGGACATTGAGAAGAAATGTGTAATGGATGATATGCTTCCAAACGTATGTATTATGTTGTGATGTAAATATAGGTTATTACTTATTCCAAACGTATGTATTGTGTTGTGGTGTAAATATAGGTTATTACTTATTCCAAACGTATGTATTGTGTTGTGGTGTAAATATAGGTTATTACTTATTCCAAACGTATGTATTGTGTTGTGGTGTAAATATAGGTTATTACTTATTCCAAACGTATGTATTGTGTTGTGATGTAAATATAGGTTATTACTTATTCCAAACGTATGTATTGTGTTGTGATGTAAATATAGGTTATTACTTATTCCAAACGTATGTATTGTGTTGTGGTGTAAATATAGGTTATTACTTATTCCAAACGTATGTATTGTGTTGTGATGTAAATATAGGTTATTACTTATTCCAAACGTATGTATTGTGTTGTGGTGTAAATATAGGTTATTACTTATTCCAAACGTATGTATTGTGGTGTGGTGTAAATATAGGCTATTACTTATTCCAAACGTATGTATTGTGTTGTGGTGTAAATATAGGTTATTACTTATTCCAAACGTATGTATTGTGTTGTGGTGTAAATATAGGTTATTACTTATTCCAAACGTATGTATTGTGTTGTGATGTAAATATAGGTTATTACTTATTCCAAACGTATGTATTGTGTTGTGGTGTAAATATAGGTTATTACTTATTCTAAACGTATGTATTGTGTTGTGGTGTAAATATAGGTTATTACTTATTCCAAACGTATGTATTGTGTTGTGGTGTAAATATAGGTTATTACTTATTCCAAACATATGTATTGTGTTGTGGTGTAAATATAGGTTATTACTTATTCCAAACGTATGTATTGTGGTGTGGTGTAAATATAGGTTATTACTTATTCCAAACGTATGTATTGTGTTGTGGTGTAAATATAGGTTATTACTTATTCCAAACGTATGTATTGTATTGTGGTGTAAATATAGGTTATTACTTATTCCAAACGTATGTATTGTGTTGTGGTGTAAATATAGGTTATTACTTATTCCAAACGTATGTATTGTGGTGTGGTGTAAATATGGGTTATTACTTATTCCAAACGTATGTATTGTGTTGTGGTGTAAATATAGGTTACCGTATTACTTATTCCAAACGTATGTATTGTGTTGTGGTGTAAATATAGGTTATTACTTATTCCAAACGTATGTATTGTGTTGTGGTGTAAATATAGGTTATTACTTATTCCAAACGTATGTATTGTGGTGTGGTGTAAATATAGGTTATTACTTATTTTGTTATTGTTCTAATTACATACTAACACTTGCTAAAATAGCTTCCCAGAAGTTAGGTATGTTCAACCGTCTCTGTGTGTTCTTAACCACCATATAGCTTCTTGCTCTGTACAGGGGCACTGTGTGACCATGTTTCAAGTACCGGTACTGTTCGCATGTGTGGCGAGGTTCCACCCATATTGAAAGCATTTCGCCACATCATGCTCACATGTGTGGAGGATCCTCTCACGCAGCACTTCTTGACAAAGTAGAACAAAAAAAATTTCGACTCATTAACTCACGTCCACTCACCGACTCTCTGCAATATCCGTCTGTTCGCCGCAATGTTGCATCTCTCTCGCTATTCCACTGCTATTACAATAATCAATGTTCCTCAGAGCTCTCTCAATGTAAACCACCTCCTCTACGTAGAGTACATAGCATCCGTCTTGCAATACAATCCCACACCTACCGGTACTCTGTATAACTCTCCAACCCAAGAGTGAAACGATATTCCAATCTTTCTTCTAATCAATAGCTGAGCTCTGGAACTCTTTCCCTGAATCCATCTTCCCCTTATCCTACGACTGAAATTGCTTCAAACTCCATATGTCCAGGCATTTTGGCTCTATCATTTCTTTATTTTGGTCCTGTCACTCTTTCAACTTTGGGGGAGGCACTCGTCACAGGCAGTTTTAACCTTTTGTCTCCCTCATTCACATAACAAAAAAATAACTTAATTCTGTACAATCGCTCTCAACACGTGAGTGTTGCATATTTATCTCTCTTCTACCGCTATTGTAATAATCATGTTCTTCAAAGCTTTCTTGGTGTATCCCTCCTCCCTTACCAAAAGTAGGTGGCACATTCCCACCCCTGTTCTGTCTAACTCTCTGACCCAAGAGTGAACCAATTTTTGTAGTTTTTCTTCTATTCATGAAGTTACCTCTGAAACTCTCTCCCTTAATCCATGTTTCCCAACTTAAACTGCTTGATGTTCCGTGTGTCCAGACATTTTGACGCTAACCCACCTTCAGTTTGGCGCTCTGCTTCTCTTTTATTTGAGGGGGGGGGGGGGGGGGGTCGATACAGGGAGTTTTGCCTTGTGTCTCCCTTCTTAGACATAGAAACATAAGTACGGTAATTTAATAACCGTTTTTTATTGTATTTGGCAGTGTTGTAGTAGTTTTATTGTCATTTAAATATATATAATTATTGTTTAAACGTGGGAGTGCTTTACATTAATTTTGTATTTATTGTTCGTACAAAACTTTTGTAATTGGTTTGTGAACAGAAATGTCAATGGTTAAGGTTCTTATTATTTGGTTTCATTGTTGCCTCTTTGAATTGTGCATTTCTTTGATTTTATATTTGTTATTTAATTCTACTGATATCGATATTTTTGTGTTCAATATTGTTATTAACATGTCATTCATTTCAACTTCCAGGTAGGTCTACAGTACCGACGCTTGCATCCATTGTTCCAGGTAGGTCTACAGTACCGACGCTTGCATCCATTGTTCCAGGTAGGTCTACAGTACCGACGCTTGCATCCATTGTTCCAGGTAGGTCTACAGTACCGACGCTTGCATCCATTGTTCCAGGTAGGTCTACAGTACCGACGCTTGCATCCATTGTTCCAGGTAGGTCTACAGTACCGACGCTTGCATCCATTGTTCCAGGTAGGTCTACAGTACCGACGCTTGCATCCATTGTTCCAGGTAGGTCTACAGTACCGACGCTTGCATCCATTGTTCCAGGTAGGTCTACAGTACCGACGCTTGCATCCATTGTTCCAGGTAGGTCTACAGTACCGACGCTTGCATCCATTGTTCCAGGTAGGTCTACAGTACCGACGCTTGCATCCATTGTTCCAGGTAGGTCTACAGTACCGACGCTTGCATCCATTGTTCCAGGTAGGTCTACAGTACCGACGCTTGCATCCATTGTTCCAGGTAGGTCTACAGTACCGACGCTTGCATCCATTGTTCTGGTGGTCAGCATCTTCAGCGGCTAAAGGTACCGTAACTTTGTTAAGGGGGGTCACCTGCTTGTTTTATCTTTCTCTCTATCTCTCTTTGGCTTGTATTAATTCGGCCCCATTCAGCCTCCTGTTTTAAGATGTTTACCCCCATCCAGGTGTCAATATTTTCCTGGCGAGCGGTAGCGAGCCAGCATATATATTTTTGTGTTTCAACAGCAAGCTAAATTTGTACATTTTTCGATAGAAAAATTTCTCCGGCGAAGCCGGATTTCTCCATACAATGCTGGCTTGCTACGCTCGCCAGGAAGAAATCGACACCTGGATGGAGATAAAAGTCTTAAAACAGTTGGCTGAATGGATACAAGCCAGGGAAAGAGAGAAAAGGAGAGAAAAAAAACGGTGACCCCCTTAATTTGAACATAAGATTTCAATGATAAGAACATAAGAAAATAGGAGTCAGCAGAAAGACGATTGGCCCATACAAGGCAAATCTCTCTCACACCCAATCCATCTCGTCCATATGTCTATCTAATTATTTCTTGAAACTCTCTATCGTTCGTTCTTGATCCTACTATGACGATAGGTAGCCTATTCCACATATCTACAACTTTGTTATCAAATCAGTATTTGTCTCTATATTTCCTGAAACGAAATTTATCCAATTTAAAACCATTTGTTCGAGTTCTCTGACTATCACTAGGCTTCAGTAGCCTACATCTTTCATGTCCCCTTTATATTGTGTATTTATATCCCACAGTAAGACAACACCCACGACAAAAGCAGTTGCTTATTTGTAGTACTTCCAATTAATTTTCCTCTATTGCTTTAATATAAAACTAAATCCTGAATAATTCTGAACAATACTTGCATATGAAGGGATGTTTATGTCTGACGATATATGTTCACGTATAGCTAATTTGACAATCAGAGTTAAACTATGAAGCTAGGCATCGACTCTTTTGACTGAGTATATATAGGCTACATGAGTTGTGTTTCTGGAGGCCATCATCTCCAGTGACTCAATGTACGCAATATGCTATGTTACCGTAAAGTAATCTAACCATTTAAAGGTGTAACCATTTAACCATTTAAAGGTGTAATATAAGGAAAGAAAGGTATATTACCCACAATATACCCAATGATCTTCCGTACCCTTTTTTATGCCCTAGATTTTTCACAGAGTAGATTCGTTCATTTAAGGCGTACTACCCAATTTATACGCGGTCGTTAGAAAAGTATGTGAACTCGCCCAAAAATCGATACCCTACGGCCCATAGAAGATTTGAAGAGCATTATTTACTGATTTATGATCATAATGTTTGATAGTTAAAGAGGATTTTGACACCAATGACAATTTGTTTTTTATCCAACTCATCTAATGTCACTCTGGGTATTTATAATTGATATAATGTACAAATTCTGCGAGTGCTAATTTACACAGTAATTGTAGGCTTCCGTATATTATTCTTAGTTGTATACCAGTGCTTATAAAAGGGCATCTAAGTAGACTATAATTTGCGTTGGTATTGGTAATAAGACAAGCCTATGTACGTGAATGTGTGACCCCAGCATTAATAGTACCCTCTTTGACCTCTATACCTTCATTTAGGCTGTTTGTGTAACCAGTGTTATGGATATTAAATCATTCAATGTATAGGAAATATAAATCAAGATCCCTCCGGCAGATTCTGAATACTTCACACACATATATATACGGTATATATATAATATATATATATATATATATATATATATATATATATATATATATATATATATATATATATATTATCTATCTATCTATCTATTCATTATATACACAGTATACTAGTTGATGATATAGATAATACGACGTAATATGGTTATTTCGTTACTCTGAACGTCGTGTGTAATTGAAACAAAATGTTATTGTGTTTTGTCTATATGAATGAAGGAAACAAACGACAAAGTTGCCTGCAACAAGTGCCCCCCCCCCCCCCCCCTAGGTTGAATGAGTGTGTGAACGAAAATCAAGGTATATTAGAGGTAATTTATGTGTGTTGGAACAGCCACTACAAACCTTTGACTAATGCATGACCAACTAATGTACAGCTAGTACAAACATTATGGACCAGTGCATTAACTCTTCCGTGCCGGTGCATTACCAGGGTTTCACACGAGAACATTAATTTATCCTCAATTTTGTTATGGCCAACACTTTTATGGCAACATTTCTTGCATCTTTTGTACTTGTGTCGGGCGTATATTGAAAATTAATTATTTAGGTGATTATTTATATGTTTTATCATACGATGCTCCATAAGGTGCCAGACCAGTGTTATAAATATATATTGAGTGAAAAGGCACTCGTGAAATAATATTGGCTTCATCTATGGTTAATTTACAGTAGACCAAATAATTGATGCCATGGCTCAGACCACTTTGTGTTCTATTTCAGTACGAATACATCTCTCTCTATTTTATTGTGCCTATCATTTGACGATATATTGCAGCTTAGGAAGGAATTACAACAATAAATGATTTAATTTTATTTATTCCGAGGTTCTTCCTAATCTGAATAAATCATTATACGGTATATTAGACCAAACAATATAAAATGTTGACAGTATTTATCACTCCCCAGTTTTGATAGGCCATGTCGTAATACCTTTGCGGGAGAGCTTTACAGCTACTTATGTTCTGTACCGTAAACATCTTATTGATCCAATTTCTCTTTAGCAGCCTAAGCATGGAATTGGTGAGTTGGGTCGTATATTAGGGTGCGCATTCTGGCAATAAATAAATAGGGTTAGACATACCATTGCCGGTACCCTTCTATGTGTGTTTTTGCTTTTTTAGACTCTGGTTAGATACAGTTAACTCTCAGTCCACTTTCCAAAACATCATTATTGGCCAATTGAGACTAACAACAGCAATATCAATAATAGTAAGCCCAGCCGTACATGAACTCTTGTTGCTTTATGATAGAGGTAAAAACTAATGGTACAGTCCCCTTGTCACGGGACCGTGACTGAGATTAATTACTTATACATAGATAGGTAGAATTACTTATACATAGATAGGTAGAATTACTTATACATAGATAGGTAGAATTACTTATACATAGATAGGTAGAATTACTTATACATAGATAGGTAGAATTATCCAGAGCGGGAAACATCGGGGACGAGGGAACAGGAGTGACAGAAGGAAAGACAGAGAGAGAGCGGGTATAGGCGCGGATAAGCCTGACCGTTACGCGTACGTATGTGTGTGCATTAGTGCTTGAAGGCGTGGCCATAGGGAGTATCCAGGCTTCTCATTGGTACCTTTTTCAAAATGCGTTTGGGGGAGGGAAACCGAGGGTATGTAAGGGGCAGAGGAGCCCAGGACAGGTCTTCTCCCCCTGCCCGACCCCAACGAGACAGTCCATTTTTGTTGTGCCCGCGATGAATGGGTCAGCAGGGCCGCGAGGACACCTCTTGTCCTAAATTCTACCATAATCAGGCGAGTCCAATTCAGTTAGACAAGTGTCAACGTATGTCTGAACTCAGCATGATGCGTGATGGTGTGCGTGTGTGTGTCAGCCAGTCACTAGGGATACGATTTGCCCTCAGATTGAGCCAGACCGCAAACATGGCCAAGGCTAACGCTAGGAGATGTTTGCATAGGCCTAGGCCAAGGGTTGACAGAATTCCCCTGATGCGACATTCGACCAAATTAGCAATGCTGTGGCCGGGAATGGTAGGTGCAAGTGCGACCCCGCAGAGGGCGTGCTACTGCTAGAGGGATGCTCAGGGCCGACATAGTTCCCCTGATGCAATATCCCACTGATTAGCGATGCACGTGACCAGTGGTGAGTGTGGGGTGTGTCTGTGTCGGTCAGTGACGCCGTAGCATTTTCCCCCACAGAGGGCAATGCTACCGCTAAAAGATAGCTTTGACTCCATAAGGCTTGACATACTGCCTTTTTGCGACTCTAGATGCGATTCTCATAGATTAGCGAGTCACGTGGCTGATAGAGGGTGTGTGGTCAGTGACGCTGTAGCCATTGTTGATTCCAAAGCGATCAACGCTGCCGTTAGGAGGTGTTGCACTCTCATAAGGCTTGACATACTGCTTTTATGAGACTCTTTAATTATGCAACTCTCATAACCTAGCGAGTCCTGTGACTGAGGTGAGAGTGGATAGAGAGAAAACGAGTGTGATTGACGGGTGTGATAAAATCTCGTGCTTATTCAATCATGCGGTCATTTGCTGGGGTAGACGTTATCAGTATCACAGTAGACTAAAGGGTTGGTTGATGTGAGATTTCGTATGACTAGCAGTAATCAGTATAGTGATTTGGGGTAATCTTAGGGGTAGTTATAATACTGGGTAGTTATACTTAGTTAAGTGAGTAGATAAGTGAGTTAGATACGTAGGTTAGATAAGTGGGTTAGATTGAGTGTGTGAATAAAATTGTTCTTTTATTAATGCAATTTCAGTGTCGCTATTCAAGAAAACCATTTTTAGTAGGAATGTTTGTTTCTTTAATTGTTGCTAATTATAAGACAACATTTTGGGGGTGATAATACGTATATACAATTATTACAATACATCTATTATTAATTATAATCCGGGTACACTAATATCCCGTAAGCTGGAACCGAACCCTTTTCTTATATACTGTATATATATATTGAGAATATATCACAAATACACGTGAGCCACTAAATGTTTCTAGTCTCTCAGTGGGGATCGAACCATCGACCATCAGAACGATAGCCGACGCTTAATCAATTACACCACGGCAGTCTGCCGTGGTGTAATTGATTAAGCGTCGGCTATCGTTCTGATGGTCGATGGTTCGATCCCCACTGAGAGACTAGAAACATATATATATATATATTTTTTTTTTTTTATTTTTTTTTTAAAGAGACAATGAACTATATATATAGACAATATACTAATATTGTATTGAGTCAGTATATAATGAACTAACAGGGCCTGGGACTTTAGTTTGCCGTAATTTCACAAGGAATTTCTATTTTGATGCTCTTTTAACGACTTCGTCCACACTATCAACATATAGGTTTATTTCCTTTACAACTGGCAAGTGTTACAGAACACCTATTAGTCACCCAGACTTGTTTATTACACCCCTCTGTATTGATGTGCTATTACCATCACTACCAGATCCTTCCTCCACCACCACCTCCATTAGACTCGACCACCACTACAACTATCACCAGACCCTACCTTACCTTACCTTGTGATGTGTTCGCCACTCTTCTAGCGGCACCGAGAAGCGCGTCGCCCCTCGTTATGGGCGGTGATTTGGTGCAGCAGACTGTTTGAAGCGACAGCTCGCTCCCTTGCAAAGATGGGCTCGTCTGGCACTTTTTGCAGTTCGACATCGAGGTCTCTCTTGAAGTTGTCTAACGAGGCGTCCCTCATGTCTCTTACACCACCACCACCACAACCAGACTCTTCCACCACCACCACTACCATTACCATCACCACCACAACCACAACCACAACCATCACCACCACAACTATCACCACCACCACCACCACCACCACCACCACAACCAGACCCTTCCACCACCACCACTACCATTACCATCACCACCACAACCACAACCACAACCATCACCACCACAACCACAACCACAACCATCACCACCACAACTATCACCACCACGACCACCACCACCACAACTAACACCAGACCCTACTTCGCCGTCACAACCACCACACAGAACACTTCTTGTGTAGTGTGGTTATGATGGAAAGCAGGTTTAGGCTTGATTAGATTACGCTAGATTAATTTAGATTAGGTTAGGTTACATAAGGCTTCGTTAGGTTAAATTAAGTAAAGTTAGGTTAAGACACAACGGCCTTATTTTCGTGGTCGTTTCTGAGTGTGAC
Source organism: Lithodes maja (assembly GCA_037953745.1). Classification (NCBI taxonomy): domain Eukaryota; kingdom Metazoa; phylum Arthropoda; class Malacostraca; order Decapoda; family Lithodidae; genus Lithodes; species Lithodes maja. The sequence continues at coordinate 56,726 of JBAKBP010004625.1, forward strand.
TTGATACCTTGCCACCAGCACGGGTAGAGGAGTCATTGTGTGGTAGTGTTGTGATGCTCCATTACTACCGAGGTGGTGGAGGATAATGTAGGCTATATAATGTGTTGTTGTTGTCATTGTGGCTCTCTTTATCTATAGCTATCACGGAGAGAAGTTAGGGTGGTATTCTTAAGGGGAGGCAGACCGTTTTTCTGGACCCCCTTCTCCCTAAATTTTAGCCCCACTAGTTTTGAGATTATAAGACGTTCGGCCCATTAGTTTGGCGATTTTAACACCTTTCGCCCCATTTCGTTGTAAATTTTAAGACCTTTCGTGCCATTTAGGTGTCGATTATTTCCAGGCGAGCGATAGCGAGCCTGCAATTTTAAGAGGAACCAGCCTTCGGCCGGGACATTTTTCTACTGAAAAATGTACACATTTATCTTGAAGGAGGGTCTAGGGGATGTTTTTTTTAAGTTAATGGAGGTCTAGCGAGGAAACTAAAAAAAATATATATATATGAATATAATAATTAATAGACCAAACAAACGATCAGTCTCCCCTTACACAATTTTTTCCCTTCGTAGTGTTGGTAGTGGGTGAAATAACTTGAAAAATGACGCTAGTTTCAGAAATGGGAGTGCTAATCCATCTAATCTCTATAAACATCACTCATTCCCACAATATTCGTATGGTGTCAGGCGCTGTGAAGGGAAGGAAATGTTTGAGAATACGAGTCTGAGTGTTGTGTAGTTTGATGGTCCATTACTACTGATTTGGATGATAATGTAGGCTGGGGTGCAAGTGACGCATGGTTCTTTATACTGTCTTGAGTTAAGGGTGTAGTACAAAGGAGTACAAAGGAAATCAAGCAACAACAGATCTAGTGACCCTTCTAGTTTGCTTGTCCTCCAAAACACTGAGGATCAAGTGTCCAAACAGTGGTTTAGAGTGGGTAAGGGAACATTGGAAAGGGAATTACTGCCCTGGAACTAATGTCCGTGGCAGGATTAGGAAGTTAGTAGAGGACAGATGGGTTAGTAACTGAGGGGGGGATAAAATAAAGTTATTCATTTACAAACGCAGTCAGTCGCGGGTTTGATGAGAGATATTTGTCTAGGTGGAGTTTAAATGAATCAACGGTGATGCAGTCTATAACGTTTCGGGGAAGCCCATTCCACAAGTTGACAACTCGATTGAAGAAGAAATTCTTAGATTTGTGCGAGTTAAAAGATTTGCCAATAATTTTGCAACCGTTTCCCCGCGTGTAGATTGGTAGATAGTGAAGTACTTACTACAGTTCATATTGTCGATGCCTTTGATGATTTTGAACACTTGAATTAAGTCACCTCTTAATCTGCGCTGTGTTAAAGGAAATATATTTAATTCTCTAAGACGCTCTTCGTATGGTTTGTTCTTTAGGCTAGGTATCATTTTGGTAACTCTACGTTGAACTCGTTCTAGCTTGTTTATATCTTTTTGGTAATAAGGGCACCAGGATTGAACGCAGTATTCCAGAAGAGGGCGGACTAAGGAATTGTAAAGGGTTAGGATAACTTCTTTGGATTTATGCTCAAATGACCTGCCTATAAAGCCAATTATTTTGTTTGCCTTCTTAACAACTTCTGAACATTGTTGACTCGGTTTTAGGTTACTCGATATTGTAACTCCCAGATCAGTTTCTCTGTTTACATTCTTAAGCTGAGTGCCATTCATCGAATAGTTTGCTTTCTCATTTAGGTATCCGACATGTAGTACTTTACATTTATCCGCATTGAAACTCATTTGCCAAATTTGGGCCCAACATGACAATTTATCTAGATTGTGTTGCATATCGTCAACTTGTTCTTTTGAGAGTACGCTATTTGCAATTTTTGTATCGTCAGCAAATTTTGAGATTGTACAGGTGAGACCCTCATCTATGTCGTTGATGTAAATTAGAAAGATAATTGGTCCTAGTACCGATCCCTGGGGTACCCCGCTACTTACATTGGTCCATTTAGATGCCTTACCATTTATGACTACCCTTTGCTTTCTGTTGCTGAGCCAATTTTCTATCCATTTCAACACACCGTCTTGTATTCCATGCGCTTTTAGTTTCAGCAGTAAACGTTTGTGGGGAACTTTGTCAAAGGCCTTTTGAAAATCAAGGTATATAATATCTACAGCTTTACTCTCATCGTAGAGGTTGAGGATATCGTGGAAGAAGTCTAAGTGGTTTGTTAAACAGGAAAGTTTTTTACGAAAGCCGTGTTGAGTATCTTTAAGTATGTTATTTTCCTCTAAGTGATTTACGAGTCTGTCTCGTATGACCGTTTCTAGCATTTTACATACAACTGAGGTTAAGCTAATTGGACGATAGTTACTGGGTAGGGATTTGCTGCCTTTTTTGAATATCGGTGTTACGTTGGCTAGCTTCCACTGATCAGGCATAGTTCCAGACTGCAAGGATTTATTGAATAGTAATGTCAGTGGTTTGGAGAGCTCATCCTTAGCTTCCTTTAGAACTCTAGGCGAGATTGTATCAGGTCCTGGCGTTTTATTTACCTTGAGTTTATCTAAACAATTAAATACTTCTCTCTCTGTAACGGTGATATTGCTTAGAACATCTGAATTATCAATCTGAATCGGCGATGGTGTAGGGATATCACTGAGGTCTTCTGTTGTAAAAACTGATGCAAAGAAGGTATTGAGGGCATTACTCATTTGTACTTAGTCTTTGGTGTATTCTCCATTTTCATCGACTAACGGTCCAACAGTTGAAGTAACTACTTTTTTCTTTCTGATATAACTATAGAATTCTTTCGGGTTTGTTTTACTTTGATTCGCAATATGTAACTAAGGTCTTTTTACTTTGCTTAATTAACTTTTTGGCTTTGCGTCGTATCTCTACAAATTTCACCCGTTCTTAGTCATTTTGTGAGGATTTTAATCTATCGTTAGCAAATTTTTTAGCAAGCAGGAAGTTTGAAATATCTGTATTCCACCATTTGGGCTTATTATTATGGCCTGGACGCCGTATTTTCGATGGTATGCAGTCTTGCACTGCTTTTAGGTAAGTGGTTTCGAATAACTTCCAAGATGTATTTATGTCGTTATTGTTAATTAAAAAGCTCCAGTCAGTTTCTTTAAACATAGCTCTAAGTTTATGGAAGTTTGCTTTCTTGAAATTAGGGACTTTTTCGATGCTACTATTTGGTTCGTTACTAGTAAACAATTAAAGTGAAAGTTATCGTACGATGGTCGCTGTTACTTAATTCATCACCAACATTCAAATTCTCTATCAATTCTTCTTTTGTTGCAAGTACAATGTCAAGAACGTTATTACCACGGGTCGGCGTTCGAACAAATTGATAAAGTGAACTCTCTTGCAAGTTCGTATACAAGTCATATCCGGAGTGTGAAGTAAGAGTATCGCCCCACTTGGTCACAGGTAAATTAAAGTCGCCAAAAATTACGGTATCTTGTGAGTTACTTACATCTGCAATTTGTTTGTAAATTTCTCGGTCAGTTTGCACTGATTGAGCTGGAGGTCTGTATATTAACGCAAGTATTAGTTTTGTACCTTTATTATTCTTTATTAGCACAAAAGATGTGTCGACGTTCACAATTTGAGGTTTTGACACGAGGGTCGGGTTAAGACTTTCTTTGATATAAAATAAAACGCCACCTCCATTTTTATTTATTCGGCTGTTCTCAAACATTACATAACCGGGAAGTGAATACTCTGCTAAAAAGTCTCTATCTTCTGTATTGAGCCAAGATTCTGTTATGCCAATCACATCATAATTTTCTGTAAACACTAGTTCCTCTAAATCTGAAAATTTATTGCGTATGCTACGAGCGTTTGCATAGAAAACCTTTAAAGTTGCGGTTTTAGAACTCGCAGAACGTTCTTTCATCGAATTTTTGGTTCTGGTCGGATCTACATTTACATTCATGGCTGTCCTCGGTCCTCGGTCGTTATCCCTGGCGGTTTTGAATTTGGGTCGTGTTGGTGGAGCTTTATCCAAATTCGCGGTTCTTGACGGATTAGTATTTAATTCCTTTGTAGGTTGCCGTCCTCGCTGTCTTCGGTCCTCCTTCCTGGTTGTCCTGTGCCGAGTCGATTTCTTCTCCGAAAATCCTTCACCGCATCGTTGAGAAGACGCCCAAAACGTGCTGCTCCCACCTGGTTCAGATGAACTCCATCGTCCGAAAACAAATAGTCATCGTAGTAGAAATTGTCCCAGGTGTCGACGAATCCCACGTTCTCCTTCCTGCAGAGGTTTGCTAGACAACGATTTGTGCTGGTGGCTATGTTGTAAAATCGGCTCTCTACACCGGGCCGGGGGACGATTCCTGAGACAATGATCCTTGATGACTTCTCCTTAAACGACTTGATCAGCTGCTGGTACTTTAAAAGCAAATCTTCCGACCGGGTTCACTGTACATCGTTGGATCCAACGTGGATGACGTACATTGTATTAGCAGGGGCCAGCTTTGATACTTCGTCAACTGCTGCAACTACGTCGTCCACACCACCACCAGGGATACAAAAACGCTTCCTGGTCTTAGGTGCCCTGGCGCAAAACTCTGTGAGCTGGCCACGTATCATCGAGTCTCCCACGAGCCGGACTTCTTCTATTTCCTCTTCGTCATCTGAGTCTGTGAGTATCTGGAAACGGTTTTGACAGTCGGTAATCGGTATGTGTTTCCTAGTCTTGTGGCAAACGTTGTTCCTCATGACACGGAAGTTGTCTTGAGAGGAAAGAGAGTCACTATTTGTATCTTGAGTATCGGAAACCTCAACTGAAGTGGCTACTGTAGGCGTTGAATTGTTGGCAGTTAACGTTGGGGCGTTGGTGGCTGCTGGAGTTGCGGTGACAATTGAAGTTTGTGGTACTCCAACGTTGAGTGTTACAAACTCTTGGAGTGATTCCAGCTTCATGGTGAGGACGTTGATCTTGTTGTAGGCTTCATCTAATTTCACTGTAAAATTCTCTCGTTGCTGGCAGAGCCGGCAGACTTGAAGATCGACAGTAGCAAACATGGACTCACCAAACCTACCGGCGCAGTTCGCACAAGCGCGAGGCATGGTGACAGTCACTTTCTTCAGATCACTTCACTCACTTAAAAAACACTTCACTCACTTTAAAACACTTCACTCACTTTAAAAACACTTCAATCACTTCAACCGAAAACAAATATGCTGAAATACGCAGAAATAGGTTATCAGGGGTGATAGCCTAACCGAAAACAAAAAGTGTTGAGATACGCAGAATTAGGCTTCCAGGGGCGATAGCCTAACCAAAAAAAAAAATTGAAATTGAAATACGCAATAATAGGCTACCAGCGTTGAATAGCCTAACCGAAAATAATAAAATTGAAATTCGCAGAAATAGGCTACCAGGTGTGATAACCTAACCTTAAACAAATATATATATATATATATATAATATATATATATATATATATATATATATATATAACAGAATATGTAACTAAATATACAATTCACCAAATAGAGATTATATAAAAATAAAGTGTGACTGCACACAAGGGGTTAATATACTGTGTCAACAGATGGCCCTGGTGTCGCTGTAGCCTAGTAAAGCAGTAGCCTACTCTTTTCAGATAACAAAGTGTATCAGTCAAAGGTTATTACAAGATCGTGCAAGCAACAACTAAAATTACAGATATATACTGTATAGCTACAGTAGGATACTAAATACAATATCTACAAGAGTTAATAATAAAACAGATTGGCTGGCTATAGGCTAGGCTAGGTTTGGGTTAGGTTAAAAGCTTGGCAGGTTGGGTTAGTCTAGGTTAGTTTGTACAAATACCACCCTTAACTTAAAGTAAAATCACTCTGAGGAGAAAAAGTCAAGAATATATCTAGGGGGAAAAGATAAATGAATGCACTTAAATTTGGTACAAAATTTGCTGGAATTTAATATGTATAATCCCCCAAAAAAGTTTGTTTACAAAATGGCGTCGGCGTTAGTCCCTGTAGGCAGGTTAGGTAGTAAACAATATTGTTTATTAGCAAATTAATATGCAAAGCTTTACTTACATACAAGGCAGTTAAATAGACACTTACTACAGTAGGTAATGGGTAAAATTAGGGGCTACGATTTTATATTAAATAGTAATAAGAGAGCGTTTGTTTACAAAGCAAAACAAAACAATAGATGGCGCTAGTGGCGCCCTGTGCGAGCAGGAGTCTTGTGATAAACACAAAGTTTATCAGTCAATACACAGCGAAATATCGTGCAGTGTTACTTACTAAGCTACAGGATGGTTAAACGTGCTCTTAACCACCTTTCATGCACAAGAATGAAGAGGATGAGTAGTTAATACTCAAATTATGATCGATATCGTGAGAGCGTTGACAGAGCGTCTGCAGCGTCTGGCGGTGTAGTGTGTGTGCTTGTGTGTGTGTGTGTGTGTCACTCTCTCTCTCTCTCTCTCCAATGCCACCCCGAAGTGGAGTTATTGTGTTGTGTAGTTTGATGGTCCATTACTACTGATGTGGATGATAATGTAGGCTGGGGTGCAAGTGACGCATGGTTCTTTATACTGTCTTGAGTTAAGGATGTAGTGTGTGTGTGTGTCACTCTCTCTCTCTCCAATGCCACCCCGGAGTGGAGTTATTGTGTTGTGTAGTTTGATGGTCCATTACTACTGATGTGGATGATAATATAGGCTGGGGTGCAAGTGATGCATGGTTCTTTATACTGTCTTGAGTTAAGGATGTAGTGTGTGTGCGTGTGTGCTTGTGTGTGTGTGTGTGTGTGTGTCACTCTCTCTCTCTACAATGCCATCCCGGAGTGGAGTTATTGTGTTGTATAGTTTGATGGTCCATTACTACTGATGTGGATGATAATGTAGGCTGGGGTGCAAGTGACGCATGGTTCTTTATACTGTCTTGAGTTAAGGATGTAGTGTGTGTGCTTGTGTGTGTGTGTGTGTGTGTCACTCTCTCTCTCTACAATGCCACCCCGGAGTGGATTTATTGTGTTGTGTAGTTTGATGGTCCATTACTACTGATGTGGATGATAATGTAGGCTGGGGTGCAAGTGACGCATGGTTCTTTATACTGTCTTGAGTTAAGGATGTAGTGTGTGTGTGTGTCACTCTCTCTCTCTCCAATGCCACCCCGGAGTGGAGTTATTGTGTTGTGTAGTTTGATGGTCCATTACTACTGATGTGGATGATAATGTAGGCTGGGGTGCAAGTGACGCATGGTTCTTTATACTGTCTTGAGTTAAGGATGTAGTGTGTGTGCGTGTGTGCTTGTGTGTGTGTGTGTGTGTGTGTGTCACTCTCTCTCTCTACAATGCCACCCCGGAGTGGAGTTATTGTGTTGTATAGTTTGATGGTCCATTACTACTGATGTGGATGATAATGTAGGCTGGGGTGCAAGTGACGCATGGTTCTTTATACTGTCTTGAGTTAAGGATGTAGTGTGTGTGCGTGTGTGTTTGTGTGTGTGTGTGTGTGTGTGTGTGTGTGTGTGTGTGTCACACTCTCTCTCTACAATGCCACCCCGGAGTGGAGTTATTGTGTTGTGTAGTTTGATGGTCCATTACTACTGATGTGGATGATAATGTAGGCTGGGGTGCAAGTGACACATGGTTCTTTATACTGTCTTGAGTTAAGGATGTAGTGTGTGTGCGTGTGTCTCTTGTGTGTGTGTGTGTGTCACTCTCTCTCTCTCCAATGCCACCCCGGAGTGGAGTTATTGTGTTGTGTAGTTTGATGGTCCATTACTACTGATGTGGATGATAATGTAGGCTGGGGTGCAAGTGATGCATGGTTCTTTATACTGTCTTGAGTTAAGGATGTAGTGTGTGTGCGTGTGTGCTTGTGTGTGTGTGTGTGTCACTCTCTCTCTCTACAATGCCACCCCGGAGTGGAGTTATTGTGTTGTATAGTTTGATGGTCCATTACTACTGATGTGGATGATAATGTAGGCTGGGGTGCAAGTGACGCATGGTTCTTTATACTGTCTTGAGTTAAGGATGTAGTGTGTGTGCGTGTGTGCTTGTGTGTGTGTGTGTGTGTGTCACTCTCTCTCTCTACAATGCCACCCCGGAGTGGAGTTATTGTGTTGTGTAGTTTGATGGTCCATTACTACTGATGTGGATGATAATGTAGGCTGGGGTGCAAGTGACGCATGGTTCTTTATACTGTCTTGAGTTAAGGATGTAGTGTGTGTGCGTGTAATAATAATAATAATAAACGGTTTATTAAAGAATGGCAGCCTCATGAGCTGAAAATACACATTTTACAATTTAGTGGATGAACATGAGATGTACAGATATGAGGATGGTAAGCTTAGTTTACAAACAAAATAAATAAATACAATAATGATGCATGTGCAGAATACAAATTATCATAAAATAACCATGAGAGTAAGTGATATACAGTACATATACACATTTATTTACTTACTCATATACAAATGAGTTACGACCGGGCACTCGGGTACACTAGGGCTCTTACACAGGACTCGAGTATGGCTCGCTGCCACAACGGAAACACACGATCCCAACCCCAGAGTACTGCCAGCCGAACAAAAAACGCCACTACCCTCCAGAGTTCTATCTGCTATAACGGGGTATACAAGAACTCGGTACTAGCGTTTCACACAACAGACTAATAGCAAGACGGGAGTTATCTAGTCTGGTCAACAATCAAACAAAGAAGAAAGTACTACAACACTAAAGAATAGTGTTGGCCGAAGCCGAAGTAATCCACCCTTGAACTAAGAACTTAAGAAGTCCTCCACCCTCTACTTCGGATCGGCACTATTACGTTACGTTAAACAATAGTCCTCGAGCATCAAGCAAGGAATCTTCTGATAAGTTAGATGCTTCTCGAATACTCATAAGAAGTAAGTATCGGATTTTGAACAGCAATTTAATGAATAACTCACTGGTAATTAAAGGCTTTAAATTGACATAAGAAGAATTATAAGAATAAGCAATAGGATATGGCAAACATTAAGAAGAAGTACTCCGACAATGCACTGGCAATAGCCTACTAAGATTGTGCTCGTGGGCCACTAATCTCTGAAGTAGCTAAGCGTGCCACACATGAAATCAATAGTGCTTAAACAATAATATACATAAGGAGAAGCTTCAATACTATGCTGTATCTGCTGGTCGAGCAAAGTCTAGCTGGGATATCTAAGGTTAAGAGACAATGGCTGAGCAAGCGGCTCGTAGCCTAGCGAGGTCCTTAAGACTGTGCGGCCAAATTACGGTAATTGACGGGATGCTCTCTTGAGAGATCCAGATCACTAGTATCTGGTTCTCTCCTGGCGATCCTCTCAAAGTCAAGCAAATGAGATAGCACAGTGTTGGGTGGCACAGGCAAAAGCCCTCACTCGCAACACAGTGCTAAACTCCCACGGTACACAATCAAAAAGACCCCCTAGGCTTCCCACGTCTCCGTTGCAATTGTGCTGGTTCAACCAACCTAGCACTCATAGGAAATCACAACTCGAGGAACCCTATCCCAGTCTAGCATTACCTAAACCAGCAGAAAACAGGAACATGAATAATAGTACACAGGGAAATACATATACGAGTGCAACAAACATCAATCAATCCTATTCTAGTTAACCCTTCCAAAATAGGCTATCTAACAGGCACTTATCTCGTGAGAACTCAAGCGATAATACTTTGGCTGACTAAATCTGCACCAAAGGGGTCATTGGTTAAAAAGGGACGAGAAGAGAAGAAAATAGGCTGTTCAGAGAGTAGAGAAAGTTCACATCAGTCGGAAGAATATCGATAGTTGCAAGGGATATGAGAGGTCGCTTTGCCTGATGAGTTCTAAGGGACAATGCGGCTAGACTTCCCTTTTTATACTCGGCCCTCTAGTGAGCATATCACCAACTACTAAGGACCGCCCACTAGCAATCATTACGTAATATTCTCTCTCAATCTGGGATCGACAAAGGATTTCCCACGCACTGAGAGGGAGGAGGGAGGAGGGAGGAGGGAATTAGGCCTACCTGCCCGCGTGGCGCACTCACTGGTCCCCGTTACATACTCTCTCTCTCCTCTCATCATTACAAATAAGTCCCACACACAACACTTATAACTAATGATATAAAATAGAACTCGTTGACTCAGATGAAAACAAAATACATATTTATAATACTTATAGTACAACGGCTCACATAAACTAAGTTAGGAAACTCTACACAGACTACAGCCAAAGTTCCTGCCCTGACGATCCTAGCGAGAGTGGGGCCTGACTGGGCGTTCTGTACAGCATGCTCATACTCGACATGCGTCACAAGAACAACACAAACGCTCACGTATGCACACAAACATACATACATTCTGACATACGGAGCCCTGTATGTTAATTTAAGAGTTAGAATTAGAGTTGAAGGAGCCGAACTACCCAAACGGTGAAGCGAGTGGGGAAACTACCTCGCCCGCATACCTGCAAACAAGCCTTCACACCTGCGTGCGTCATAGGGGACCCTACAAACTACCTCGATGCCACGATGCTATGACGTATGATCGACGCCGGGAGCTGTGATTGGACCAGGCACCTGCTATGCAACTCGAGGAGCTATGATAGGGGCGCGCACCATCACTCGCCTCCTGATTCGTTCCTACACCATCATTGTTTGGTATATAAGACCCGAGTTGTGGGCATTCAAATCAGTCTCAT
>JBAKBP010004625.1:67590-133237 GCA_037953745.1 Lithodes maja
ATATATATTCTTCTGACTGATGTGAACTTTCTCTACTACCTTACATTCTTATCTCCTCTTTTCCCTGCCTGTTTAACTTCCATGGTCCCGTTGGTGCAGAGCTAGTCAGCCAACGTATTATCGCTTGAGTTCTCACTAAGATACTTGCCTATTAGATAGCCTATTTTGGAAGGGTTAACTTAGAATAGGATTGATTTATGTTTGTTGCACTTGTATATGCATTTCCCTGTGTGTTATTATTATTATTCCTGTTTTCTGCTAGTCTAGGTAATGCTAGACTGGGGTAAGGCTTTTTTGTGTTACGAGTTGTTGTCTGATGCAGTGGTTAAGCGATAAACCTGCATACTCGTTTCGGTTCAGTGAAGCCTAGGTTGTCTTCGCGGCTGACTGTGTTGCGTTAATAATTTACAGTGCGTGAGGGCAAGAGCCTAACCACCCTGTATTTTATTAACAGTTTGTTTTTACTTTGTCAAGGAGCCGGGAGAAAACCAGATACAAGGGATCTGGATTTCTCAAAGTGCACTTGTTAGTGTTAACGTAATACTTTAAACAGTTGTGAGGACTTCGCTAGGCTACGAGCCGTTTTTGCTCAGTCACTGCTACCTTTTGCCCACAGTACCCCAGCTAGACTTTACTCGATTAGTAGATACAGAATAGTATTGAAGCTTTCCTTATGTATGATATTGTTTATGCACTATTGATTTCATGTGTTGCAAGCTTGGCTACTTTAGTGATTAGTGGCCCACGAGCACAATCCGAGTAGGCTATTGCCGTTGCATTTGCGGAGTACTTCTTTTTCATGTTTGCCATTTACTATTGCATATTCTTTTAATTATTCTTATGCCAATTTAAACCTTTAATAGTGTTTAATTGCCAGTGTTTTTGCTTATTGAATTACTGTTCAAAATCCGATACGTACTTCTTTCGAGGATCCGAGAAGCATCTAACTTTTTTCAGAAGATTCCTTGCTCGATGCTTAAGGACTATTAATTAACGTAACGTAATAGTGCCGATCCGAAGTAGAGGGTGGAGGACTTCTTAAGTTCTTAGTCAAGGGTGGATTACTTCGGCTTCGGCCAACACTATTCTTTGGTGTTGTTGTTTCTTACTTCTTTGTTTGATTGTTGACCAGACTAGATAATTCCTGTCTCTTTATTAGTCTGTTGTTGAACACTAGTACCGAGTTCTTGTATACCCCGTTATAGCAGATTGAACTCTGGAGGGTATTGGTGTTTTTTGTTCGGCTGGCAGTACTCAGGGGTTGGGATCGTGTGTTTCCGTTGTGGCAGCGAGCCGTATTCGAGTCCTGATTGAGAGCCCTTGTGTACCCGAGTGCCAGTCGTAACACCCACGACTGACTGCGTTTGTAAATGAATAACTTTATTTTATCCCCCCCTCAGTTACTAACCCATCTGTCCCCTACTAACTTCCTAATCCTGCCACGGACATTAGTTCCAGGGCAGTAGTTCCCTTTCCAATGTTCCCTTACCCACTCTAAATCACTGTTTGGACACTTGATCCTCAGTGTTTTGGAGGACAAGCAGCCTAGAAGGGTCACTGGAACTGTTGTTGCTTGATTTCCTTTGTACTCCTATGTACTCCTCTATGTGTAGCATATTAGTTTTGAGATTTTAAGACATGCGTTCCATTAGTTTGGCGATTTTGAGACCTTTAGCCCCATTCTTTTGTACATATATTGACCTTTCGTGTCATTTAGGTGTCAATTATTTCCTGACGAGCAATAGCGAGCCTGTAATTTTAGAAGATATCGGCCTTAGGCCGAGAAATTTTTCTGCCGAAAAATGTACAAATTTATCTTGAAAGTGGTTCTAGGGGGTGTATTTTTAAGCTCGATGGAGGTCTAACGAGGTAACTCAAAAATAAATTAAAATGTAGATACATTGGCCAAAATTCAAGCACTACCCCCTTAACGTCAAACGAGCACCTATAGACAACACAATTATCCTCTGTTTCTCTCCACCTGACGATGTATTGAAACCCTTGGCAGCTAATTTTTCGATACTTAGTGGACAAATATGAAACTACTATGTCCTGCATCATATTAACACCAAGTTTATATAATTAGCACCATACCTCACAACAATTTTTTTTTTTTTAAATAACTGAAAAATCTTGATGGGAACCTTTCAGTTTACCGTCAGTTGAAAAGAAACAGAGTATAGTCATATTGATATAGTGGTTTATATATGCTTGTGTATATTGTCTTTTAAATGCCTTAGACCGATTACAGAACGAGCACTAAACTAGAGACGCTTAATATATAGTACATACATTAGTTATCAGTATGTTTTCCAAATTGCCTTACAACTAATACTAGATATTTCGGTAGTTATGACAGGATATATAAACACTGCAGGAATGGTGATACGGAGAATAGATCTTAATGTAAGTATGATTTTACAAAATCCAAAAGAATTACAGATATTAAATATTTGTAACAATATCAACAATTTAAAGTTTGAAGAAAGATATTGCTTTTTGGAAACCCATGAAAACAATTAGACCATGGAATGAATGTGGTCAATACATTTTGTGAAATGCGTATAAATAAAATCAGTAAAACGGATATAATATTTGACGCAAATAATCAAATTCACCTGGAGGGAAAGTTACAATTATTACGAATAAGACGCTACAAGAGATATAGGGAGACACACCCGGCTGCTCTTTAAAGAATAAGACGCTACAACACACATAGGGAGACACCCGGCTGCTCTTTAACGAATAAGACGCTACAACAGATATAGGGAGACACAGCCGGCTGCTCTTTAAGGAATATGACACTACAACAGACATAGGGAGACACACCCGGCTGTTCTTTAAGGAATAAGACACTACAACAGACATAGGGAGACACACCCAGCTGCTCTTTAAGGAATAAGACGCTACAACAGGCATAGGGAGACACACCCGGCTGCTCTTTAACGAATAAGACGCTACAACAGACATAGGGAGACACACCCGGCTGTTCTTTAAGGAATATGACACTACAACAGACATACGGAGACACACCCGGCTGCTCTTTAAGGAATAAGACGCTACAACAGACATAGGGAGACACACCCGGCTGCTCTTTAAGGAATAAGATGCTACAACAGACATAGGGAGACACACCCGGCTGCTCTTTAAGGAATAAGACGCTACAACAGACATAGGGAGACACACCCGGCTGCTCTTTAAGGAATAAGACGCTACAACAGATATAGGGAGACACACCCGACTGCTCTTTAAGGAATAAGACGCTACAACAGACATAGGGAGACACACCCGGCTGCTCTTTAAGGGAGACCACATGTTTTTTGTCTCTTCTTTTTCTCTCTTTCTGTGGCTAGTATCCATTTGGCCCCATTCAGCCAACTGTTTTAAGATGTCTCTTCCCATCCAGGTGATGATTATTTCCTAGCGAGCGGTAGCGAGCCACCATATTTAAAAACATTATTTTTGACAGCAGGCTAAGTTTGTACATTTTTCGATAGAAAAATTTCTCCGGCGAAGCCTGATTTCTCCATACAATATAGGCTCGCTATCGCTCGCGAGGACGAAATCGACACCTGGATGGGGATAAAAGTCTTAAAACAGTAGGCTGAATGGGACCGAATGAATACAAGCCAGAGAAAGGGAGAGAAAAATAGCAGTTGACACCACTTAATATGTATAAAGAGGATAAAGAAGAACAAACACTGATGAGAACTGGAGGGTAGAGTCGTGAATATAAATAACATATAATAAGGTTTGCCTGTAACTAAAGCGCAGTGCCTAACAGAACAACAGTGGTACTCTCGAACTAGAATACTGAAATATTCTAGGCTAAATAGGTAAATATTAATTATAGTAAGTGGTAAGCACAATATTGTTTTATTACAGATTCTTAAACAATGTTTATAAAGCAAGTGGCAAATACAAGTTTCCGGAAAAATTGAATTTGTTACCAATCACAATAAAACTGAAGAAGGACCATTAAAGGGAAATATTAGATCAATGCTTCCAGATGTTGGTGTATCGCTGAAAAGGGAGGGAAATGAGTGGAAGCTGCCTATACTGCTGTTTGCGGATGATACAGTTCTGATGAGCGATAATGAATGGGAGTTGCAGGGTCTGGTAAATGAGTTTGGAACAGTGTTCGAAAAACGGAATTTGAAGGTAAATGCGGGGAAGAGCAAGGTTATGGTCTTCGAAAGGGGTGAAGTTGAACGGTCAGGCTATGGAGATTGTCAGCTCTTTCAAGTATCTGGGCAATGTGATGAGTAAAGATGAGACTATGGATGAAGAAGTGTGGGAGAGGGTGCAACAGGGGAAGAGGGTTGTAGGAATGTTGAAAGCAGTAACAAGAAATAGAGTGGTCAGTATGGAAGTGAAGAAGTCCTTGCATGACAGTGTGGTAATCCCGACACTAACTTACGGAAGCGAAGCATGGACGTTCGGGAAGAGACTCAGACCAAGAGTGAGAGTGGTGGAAATGAGTTACTTGAGAAGTGCGTGCGAAGTTACATGGAGGGATAGACAGACGAATGAGGAAGTAAGAAGGAGGTGTGGTGTGGAGGTAGATGTGCTGGAAAGTGTGAAAAGGAACAACTTGATATGGTTCGGCCATATGGAACGTATGGAAAGCGAGATATTGACTAAGAGGGTGTACGAAAGCGAGGTGGAAGGACAGAGAGGGATAGGTGCACCGAGGGAGAGGTGGATGGATGGAGTGAGGTGCTGGTTGGGAGGAGGGGCATCGAATGACTGGGGACAGAGGTGCATGGGGGCAGTTCGTTCGTGGCCACCCCTTCGGGGATCACGGCGTCAGGCAATAGATAGATAGATAGCTTCCAGACGTATAATGTATAACCTTGTATTAAAATCATACGAGGCATTACAGCAGGATGTGGAAGATACATGGATTGTTTTATTGAACATATATAATTATCTAGCTATGCTAGGTATGGAATAATTTATCAAGATATTAGTATATTTTCGAAGCAAATATTTACTTTCCTTGACGCCTGACTACAACTGAAGCCAATTTAATGCATAGAAGCTCAAATTTTGATACTAACCCAATTGAAAGCAGCAAATTTATGTGGTGAACACTTCCCCTATTAATTAGCAAACAAAGCACTGGATTGTATTGTTTGAAACACCAACAAATATCCATGAACTATAATTTAATGTATTATATATAATTTGTAAATAATATACTTTATTCAGAATGTATAATAGTTAAAACCAAAATGTCATCATACTTAATGGTAACTGTTCCTTCTCTTACATTCAACTATCAGTGTAATATTGAAAACAATTGATTGTACGACTGCTGACAAAGGTTTGTGAGCTGTTCCGATTTGCCTTATGAAAATATATTCATTTAGATCGATGTTTAGATCAAACAAGCTATATAGCAATAAGTACATAGCATCCATTTATTATTATAGACCTGATTTGATCTGAAAAATCAATCTAAATGGATAAATTTGTATAAAGAAAATGGCAAGAGCTCACGAACATTTGTCATTAGCTGTACAATATCGCTCAGCCATAATTTGGATGGGGTACTGATGCAGTGTAGCACGTACCCCGTGCTACCGCCAGACGCTGCAGACGCTCTGTCAACGCTCTCACGATATCGATCATAATTTGAGTATTAACTACTCATCCTCTTCATTCTTGTGCATGAAAGGTGGTTAAGAGCACGTTTAACCATCCTGTAGCTTAGTAAGTAACACTGCACGATATTTCGCTGTGTATTGACTGATAAACTTTGTGTTTATCACAAGACTCCTGCTCGGACAGGGCGCCACTAGCGCCATCTATTGTTTTGTTTTGCTTTGTAAACAAACGCTCTCTTATTACTATTTTATATAAAATCGTAGCCCCTAATTTTACCCATTACCTACTGTAGTAAGTATCTATTTAACTGCCTTGTATGTAAGTAAAGCTTTGCATATTAATTTGCTAATAAACAATATTGTTTACTAACTAACCTGCCTACAGAGACTAACGCCGACGCCATTTTGTAAACAAACCTTTTGGGGGGATTATACATTAAATTCCAGCAAATTTTGTACCAAATTTAAGTGCATTCATTTATCTTTTCCCCCTAGATATATTCTTGACTTTTTATCCTCAGACTGATTTTACTTTAAGCTTAGGGTGGTATTTGTACAAACTAACCTAGCCTAACCCAACCTGCCAAGCTTTTGACCTAACACAAACCTAGCCTAGCCTATAGCCAGCCAATCTGTTTTATTATTAACTCTTGTAGATATTGTATTTAGTATCCTACTGTAGCTATACAGTATATATCTGTAATTTTAGTTGTTGCTTGCACGATCTTGTAATAACCTTTGACTGATACACTTTTTTTATCTAAAAAGAGTAGGCTACTGCTTTACTAGGCTACAGTGACACCAGGGCCATCTGTTGACACAGTATATTAACCCCTTGTGTGCAGTCACACTTTATTTTTATATAATCTCTATTTGGTGAATTGTATATTTAGTTACATATTCTGTTATACATATATTTGTTTGAGGTTAGGTTATCACACCTGGTAGCCTATTTCTGCGAATTTCAATTTTATTATTTTCGGTTAGGCTATTCAACGCTGGTAGCCTATTATTGCGTATTTCAATTTAAAAAAAAACTTTTGGTTAGGCTATCGCCCCTGGAAGCCTAATTCTGCGTATCTCAACATTTTTGTTTTCGGTTAGGCTATCACCCCTGATAACCTATTTCTGCGTATTTCAGCATATTTGTTTTCGGTTGAAGTGATTGAAGTGTTTTTAAAGTGAGTGAAGTGTTTTAAAGTGAGTGAATTGTTTTTTAAGTGAGTGAAGTGATCTGAAGAAAGTGACTGTCACCATGCCTCGCGCTTGTGCGAACTGCGCCGGTAGGTTTGGTGAGTCCATGTTTGCTACTATCGATCTTCAAGACTGCCGGCTCTGCCAGCAACGAGAGAATTTTACAGTGAAATTAGACGAAGCCTACAACAAGATCAACGTCCTCACCATGAAGCTGGAATCACTCCAAGAGTTTGTAACACTCAACGTTGGAGTACCACAAACTTCAATTGTCACCGCAACTCCAGCAGCCACCAACGCCCCAACGTCAACTGCCAACAATTCAACGCCTACAGTAGCCACTTCAGCTGATGTATCCGATACTCAAGATACAAATAGTGACTCTCTTCCCCCTCAAGACAACTTCCGTGTCGTGAGGAACAACGTTTGCCCCAAGACCAGGAAACACATACCGATTACCGAGTGTCAAAACCGTTTCCAGATACTCGCAGACTCAGATGACGAAGAGGAAATAGAAGAAGTCCGGCTCGTGGGAGACTCGATGATACGTGGTCAGCTCACAGAGTTTTGCGCCAGGGCACCTAAGACCAGGAAGCGTTTTTGTATCCCTGGTGGTGGTGTGGATGACGTAGTTGCAGCAGTTGACGAAGTATCAAAGCTGGCCCCTGCTAATACAATGTACGTCATCCACGTTGGATCCAACGATGTGCAGCGAACCCGGTCGGAAGATTTGCTTTTAAAGTACCAGCAGCTGATCAAGTCGTTTAAGGAGAAGTCATCAAGGATCATCGTCTCAGGAATCGTCCCCCGGCTCGGTGTAGAGAGCCGATTTTACAACATAGCCACCAGCACAAATCGTTGTCTAGCAAACCTCTGCAGGAAGGAGAACGTGGGATTCGTCGACACCTGGGACAATTTCTACTATGATGACTATTTGTTTTCGGACGATGGAGTTCATCTGAACCAGGTGGGAGCAGCACGTTTTGGGCGTCTTCTCAACGATGCGGTGAAGGATTTTCGGAGAAGAAATCGACTCAGCACAGGACAACCAGGAAGGAGGACCGAAGACAGCGAGGACGGCAACCTACAAAGGAATTAAATACTAATCCGTCAAGAACCGCGAATTTGGATAAATCTCCACCAACACGACCCAAATTCAAAACCGTCAGGGATAACGACCGAGGACCGAGGACAGCCATGAATGTAAATGTAGATCCGACCAGAACCAAAAATTCGATGAAAGAACGTAATGCGAGTTCTAAAACCGCAACTTTAAAGGTTTTCTATGCAAACGCTCGTAGCATACGCAATAAATTTTCAGATTTAGAGGAACTAGTGTTTACAGAAAATTATGATGTGATTGGCATAACAGAATCTTGGCTCAATACAGAAGATAGAGACTTTTTAGCAGAGTATTCACTTCCCGGTTATGTAATGTTTGAGAACAGCCGAATAAATAAAAATGGAGGTGGCGTTTTATTTTATATCAAAGAAAGTCTTAACCCGACCCTCGTGTCAAAACCTCAAATTGTGAACGTTGACACATCTTTTGTGCTAATAAAGAATAATAAAGGTACAAAAATAATACTTGCGTTAATATACAGACCTCCAGCTCAATCAGTGCAAACTGACCGAGAAATTTACGAACAAATTGCAGATGTAAGTAACTCACAAGATACCGTAATTTTTGGCGACTTTAATTTACCTGTGACCAAGTGGGGCGATACTCTTACTTCACACTCCGGACATGACTTGTATACGAACTTGCAAGAGAGTTCGCTTTATCAATTTGTTCGAACGCCGACCCGTGGTAATAACGTTCTTGACATTGTACTTGCAACAAAAGAAGAATTGATAGAGAATTTGAATGTTGGTGATGAATTCAGTAACAGCGACCATCGTACGATAACTTTCACTTTAAAGTTTACTAGTAACGAACCAAATAGTAGCATCGAAAAAGTCCCTAATTTCAAGAAAGCAAACTTCCCTAAACTTAGAGCTATGTTTAAAGAAACTGACTGGAGCTTTTTAATTAACAATAACGACATAAATACATCTTGGAAGTTATTCGAAACCACTTACCTAAAAGCAGTGCAAGACTGCATACCATCGAAAATACGGCGTCCAGGCCATAATAATAAGCCCAAATGGTGGAATAAAGATATTTCAAACTGCCTGCTTGCTAAAAAATTTGCTAATGATAGATTAAAATCCTCACAAAATGACGAAGAACGGGTGAAATTTGTAGAGCTACGACGCAAAGCCAAAAAGTTAATTAAGCAAAGTAAAAAGACCTTAGAGTTACATATTGCGAATCAAAGTAAAACAAACCCGAAAGAATTCTATAGTTATATCAGAAAGAAAAAAGTAGTTACTTCAACTGTTGGACCGTTAGTCGATGAAAAAGGAGAATACACCAAAGACGAAGTACAAATGAGTAATGCCCTCAATACCTTCTTTGCATCAGTTTTTACAACCGAAGACCTCGGTGATATCCCTACACCATCGCCGATTCAGATTGATAATTCAGATGTTCTAAGCAATATCACCGTTACAGAGAGAGAAGTATTGAATTGTTTAGATAAACTCAAAGTAAATAAAACGCCAGGACCTGATACAATCTCGCCTAGAGTTCTAAAGGAAGCTAAGAATGAGCTCTCCAAACCACTGACATTACTATTCAATAAATCCTTGCAGTCTGGAACTATGCCTGATCAGTGGAAGCTAGCCAACGTAACACCGATATTCAAAAAAGGCAGCAAATCTCTACCCAGTAACTATCGTCCAATTAGCTTAACCTCAGTTGTATGTAAAATGCTAGAAACGGTCATACGAGACAGACTCGTAAATCACTTAGAGGAAAATAACATACTTAAAGATACTCAACATGGCTTTCGTAAAAAACGTTCCTGTTTAACAAACCTCTTAGACTTCTTCCACGATATCCTCAACCTCTACGATGAGAGTAAAGCTGTAGATATTATATACCTTGATTTTCAAAAGGCCTTTGACAAAGTTCCCCACAAACGTTTACTGCTAAAACTAAAAGCGCATGGAATACAAGACGGTGTGTTGAAATGGATAGAAAATTGGCTCAACAACAGAAAGCAAAGAGTAGTCATAAACGGTAAGGCATCTAAATGGACCAATGTAAGTAGCGGGGTACCCCAGGGATCGGTACTAGGACCAATTCTCTTTCTAATTTACATCAACGACATAGATGAGGGTCTCACCTGCACAATCTCAAAATTTGCTGACGATACAAAAATTGCAAATAGCGTACTCTCAAAAGAACAAGTTGACGATATGCAACACAATCTAGATAAATTGTCATGTTGGGCCCAAATTTGGCAAATGAGTTTCAATGCGGATAAATGTAAAGTACTACATGTCGGATACCTAAATGAGAAAGCAAACTATTCGATGAATGGCACTCAGCTTAAGAATGTAAACAGAGAAACTGATCTGGGAGTAACAATATCGAGTAACCTAAAACCGAGTCAACAATGTTCAGAAGTTGTTAAGAAGGCAAACAAAATAATTGGCTTTATAGGCAGGTCATTTGAGCATAAATCCAAAGAAGTTATCCTAACCCTTTACAATTCCTTAGTCCGCCCTCTTCTGGAATACTGCGTTCAATCCTGGTGCCCTTATTACCAAAAAGATATAAACAAGCTAGAACGAGTTCAACGTAGAGTTACCAAAATGATACCTAGCCTAAAGAACAAACCATACGAAGAGCGTCTTAGAGAATTAAATCTATTTCCTTTAACCCAGCGCAGATTAAGAGGCGACTTAATTCAAGTGTTCAAAATCATCAAAGGCATCGACAATATGAACTGTAGTAAGTACTTCACTATCGACCAATCTAATTACACACGGGGAAACGGTTGCAAAATTATTGGTAAATCTTTTAACTCGCACGAATCTAAGAATTTCTTCTTCAATCGAGTTGTCAACTTGTGGAATGGGCTTCCCCGAAACGTTATAGACTGCAGCACCGTTGATTCATTTAAATTCCGCCTAGACAAATATCTCGCATCAAACCCGCGACTGACTGCGTTTGTAAATGAATAACTTTATCCTCCCCTCAGTTACTAACCCATATGTCCCCTACTAACTTCCTAGTCCTGCCACGTTAGTGGCAGGGCAGTAGTTCCCTTTCCAATGTTCCCTTACCCACTCTAAACCACTGTTTGGACACTTGATCCTCAGTGTTTTGGAGGACAAGCAGCCTAGAAGGGTCACTAGATCTGTTGTTGCTTGATTTCCTTTGTACTCCTTTGTACTCCTTTCTGATTATTGTAGGCCGGTTTGGTGGCCTCTTGGTACTTCTATGGAGGGGGGGGGGGGGTCTCCTTCCTGTTTAGCCCCATTAGGTTTGGCGACTTGAAAGACCTTTTGTGCCATTCAGGTGTCCGGCCAATTTTCTACCGATATATGAACACATTTATCTGGAAGAAGGGTCTTAGGGGAATATTTTGAGCTTGATGAATATCTATGGGAGGAAATTAACACCTTAAGAGCGGGTGGAGGAGTATATTTGATGTGCCGCCCAGCGTTTTTTTTTACCGTAAACGAGCTTGATTCCGTGCTCGTTTTCATGCATAAACAAGAGCCAGAGCGTAATACAAGTATGCATCTCTGAAAGGGCGTTAATTCAGCTTTCCAATGACACCAGAACCATCCTTCTATGATCACTGGTTGTCTTGCAACGATCGTGCAACCGAAGGGCAAAATCGGTAAAATACGGTCATTTTCTTACATTATTACGTGTGAAACGAGTGAGAGAGGGTGGAGCATAAAGGAGTACAGCTCAGTAGCTCCACGGCCACCGTCGTGAGCGGTCATGAGGTAACCTACGCTCCTCCCACTGCTCCGCTCTCTCTCAGAGCACATTACGTGCTCAAAATTGCACTCGACAATAGCTGGGACCCGCCACATAGGCCACATTTATTTAACTCGACAATAGCCGGGTGCCGCCAGTTAAGGGTTAAAGGAAACATAATCAATAAATATAACTAAAAACACATACAAACATGACATAAATTGTTTCAAACTCTGTGTGTCCAAACATTTTGGTTCGAACATTCCTTGATTTTGGCCCTGTCACTCTTTCAACTCTTGGGGAGGCACTCATTACAGTTGGCTTTGCCTTTTGGATCTTTCACCCACATAGAATAAAGCCACATAAGAATCTCTCCTTAATTTTAGCACAAATCTCACAATATTTGGCATCTCTTATCCACGAAAGAACATATTTTATCTCTTCAACTTCACAAAAGGTTAAATAATCAACGAACTGTGTGAGTGTTTCTCGTTTATTCAGCTTCCAGCTTTAGTCAGGGATTGGTGCTCCCATGTACGGGGATTTATTTGTATGTGTTGGTCTGCTTCTTTAATCGCCAACATTTTACGCAACCTTTTATTGTTATCGCTCTTATAGCCAATCGTGCGCTTCAGAACCTTTACAATCTATACATATTACCTTGTAGGACCTATAGTGACATGCGTACTTAAGGGGCCCACCTATTTGTGTGTCTCTCTCTCTCTCCCTCTCTCTCTCTGGATTGTATCCATTCGGCCCCATTTAGCTTACTGTTGTAAGACGTTTATCCCCATCCAGGTGTCGATTTACTTCTGGCTACCAGTAGCGAGTCAATATATATTTTTAAACTGTTTTTGACAGCAGGCTAAATTTGTAAATTTTTCAATAGAATAATGTCTCCGGGGAAGCCAGATTTCTTCATACAATGCTGGCTTTCTATCGCTCACCAGGAAGAAATCGACACCTGGATGGGTTTAAACGTCTTAACAATGTAGGCTGAATGGGGCCGAATGGATACAACCCAGAGAAAGAGAGAAAAAGGCAGGTCACCCCCATAAACAAATCGGCCAGGGTACCAAAAGGTCAACCAATCATTCCCTATATATCTCCTAGATGGTAAATCCACTATGTTTGCAATTGTCCTCCTTATAGTAACTGTACATAAGGAAGTTGGAGCTGTAGATATCGATAATTAACAAAATTATCACATAATTTGCTGGTGTAGTGCTTATATGAATACATAAAACCAAATTCAACATACTTTTTATCCATTATAAACCTATATTATTATTGTATTTCTGTTTAATATCGATGTTTATGGCTCCAACTTCCTTATAGCCTGAAACTGGCATGTGGTCAATTGTCCTCCATATAGTTATATACACATGTGTTGCTTTCAAATCCACAATTCCTTTCTCGTGTTTTTGTCATGTTTCCCACCAGGTTCATTACTCCTGTTCTGTCCCCTTTCCTCTCTCATCCTCACTCGTGTGTGTAGGAGTTTATTGTCACTCCCTCGCTGTTTGTCTACCATTCCTTTATCTCCGCTTCTTCGCTCTCTCACACTTGCATTCTTTATTGGATATTCCCTATTGCAATATGAAACACTGGCGAGATTTTTCCGCACTACAGATTTGCTAATAGATTATGTACTTTAATGTCCTTAGTTTCATTATTAGATCATTGTTTATATATATATATATATATATATATATATATATATATATATATATATATATATATATATATATATATATATATTATACTGTATATATATATATATACAGTATATATATATATATATATATATATATATATATATATATATATATATATATATATATATATTATACTGTGTATATATATATATATATAAACACATATATACGGATATGGAAACAAAGTTCTGTCCAATTTCGTTGGCGGATGTAATTACAGTCTCACTACATTTCCCGAAGTTCATATTGTAATTAAAGTTTACAAAACTTCCTTCATACTCTGTAATTTGGAGCTGTATAGCTTGCAATCAGCCTACGTTAAGTGTCCTCTCATGTCTCCGACATTGTCACCTAAAGGTCCATCTTTGCTACAAAGATAGGTCTTGGTAAAGATGTTTAGAATCTGCTCAGACACTAAAGTACAAAGTTCAATAAAAAGAGAGATTGTGGACACCTCAAACTACATTACGATGTTGCTCCTAGGGTGGTTCTTGTTCTTGTTAGGGGGACCCGCAGAAGGCTGCTCTCGGGCAGCATGATATGCGGGGGTTGTGCAGGGGAATTATGAGAAAGGGATATGATCGGGTCAAGGATTAGGGAGATAATGAGTAGTGATCCTATTTCTAAAGGAATGAAGAGTGGGACTATTAACTATGTGAGATGGGAGGTGATTCCACTCTTGGATGCTGCAGGGAAAAAATGAATGTCTGAATATGTCCGTGCTTGCCTGATATGTGTGGTATTTTAAGTTGTGGCTGCGTCTCGTAAATCGTATGTTTGTAGGGACATGTTAATATGTATTTTTATCTATGTCCGCTAGATTGTTTGTGATTTTGTATAACATTTGTTGTCTGTGTATGTTATGTCTCTTACTGTAAAGTAAGTCCACCAGTCAGGAGTAGAAACGACTCATTCCATAATTATGTTGACGTGAGTACCAATGGAGTGAATGGCCCATGACCTACTTCTACTGTAATAATGTTTACCCTAGTATATTTTCATTATCGACATTCCATCCATGTCCGAATTTAAGTATGACGTTCCGGTTACTTTCAGCCATTGGGTGAATACAATATTGGCATCAATGAAGGCCCCCTGTCCTTGTGGCCGAACAACACACACACACTTATTTCCACTATTGTTTTCGTTAGATGAAACTGGTGATCGAAGAACAAAATGCTGTCCATTAAATTGATTTTGACCAATTCACCATCTCGTTGTATCTTCGACATGTCATTCCATTAGTTTGGTTGTATGGTTGAGCTCATGGTACAGATATAGGAGTCTGTCTACAGACCAACCATATTTCATTGCAAATTGAATCCGTGAATTCGATATAATTTAGGTGTATCCTTTTACTGAAGTATGCACCAAATGCGTAGATGTGAGCGTTAACACAATTGTTTTCCTCCATATCAAAATTGAAGCTCGTAAAAAGTCAAACTTAACACAATATGAACAAAATGTACACTCTGAAATACATATGATGCATAAGCCAATAAGCATAATCATAATATATAACCACGACACAAACATTGTCTAATACACAATCTCATTATCCAGAACTCTCAGTCGCCAGTATGGAGGAAAATAAACTTGTTTAATGAACCTCATTTACATTCATGACGATTACAACTACAATTACATCAGTGGTTTATGTGCAGTTATTGTTGGTAGCCGCGGATGTTTACGCTTAGACAGTTCCCCTCCCTTCCACATACTCAGCAACATACATTCTCTCTCTCTCTCTCTCTCTCTCTCTCTCTCTCTCTCTCTCTCTCTCTCTCTCTCTCTCTCTCTCTCTCTCTCTCTCACACACACACACACAGGCCATTAGATACATTGACTATTGCAATGCGAATCAAGTTCTAGAATGTCAATGTTTTAAGCTAAATACTATATAATATTATGGTTCTACCTATTTTAATCATTATCCTCACTCACTCGTCTTGGGTACTGTAATTAGGTGGTTTACACTACAAAAGTGCGCTCCCGCTGAATAAGATATGTTTAATAACTACACAGACATTTACCTTAGGGCTGCGTCAATCATGCTTTTGAAAGTACAGAACATGCGAAAGATTTCGTTTCAAGTCTGACATTTGTTTTATTTACTATATAAAACAATATTACTGCTCCAAATGCGCATATTTTACTTGTATAATGAACATGTGAACATTGTAGAACCAGAAAATAGGTGTAAAGGGCAAGTCTCCAGTAAAATGATGTATTATTGTGACGGGAAGTGGGGGGGGGGGAGGGAGGTGTACGAGGGAGTGTGACATGAGTGTGCATCCTTTGCTTGCCTAAAGCATACTGACTGTCCCAACTGTCTCCCGCACATGTAAGAGGGAGGAGGAAAGTAGGGAGAGTGTAAGAGCGGGTGAATGGACATATTTCAGGCGGGAGGGAGGAAGTAGAAGGGAAATTGGAGGGAAAAGTACAATAAAGGAAGAGGGGATGTGAAGGCAGAAAGGCGGGGTAGGAGACGGAGGGGGGGCGGGGGGTAAAACACATGCAAGGGGAAGGCAGGAGGTGGTGGAAAGAAAATATGCCACCTAATCACATATTGCTTCTATTTCACCGACACTGGGCTTTATTTATTTATTTAATTTTGTATGGGCTATTTTCCAGAAGGAATGTCACAATCGTCCAATTAAACCTTCCAGAAAGAACAATGTAGCCTTTGGGTTAAGAATAATTGAAAATATGTTTATGGATGACTATACTGCACCAGATATTGGTTGCCAGCTTCATATTATGTGAATAGTATATAGAAGCTGTGATGTATTTCTACGGTGTTGATGTTCTTAGAGTGTAGGTGCATTAATGTAAGTACAGTTCCAGCCAAAAGTTTCTCGACTCGTCTGGCAGCATTTGGCAGCTCATATTGGGGGAAATGAGTTTGGAGGTGGAGGGATTCTCTCCACCCTACCTGAGTGATATGACAGAGGAATTCTGATTGGCTGACAGGACAACATAGCTAATATACGTTAATTTATGGACTTAAATATGTAGGTGACAAATATAGTGATTTAGGTATTCATTTGTGTTTGCCACAAGCTAATATAACCCGTTCATGTAAAAGGTATCAATTTAAACCAACATCAATATTGTGAACGAGTAACGATCTGGCGGGTGCCCTACCCCGAAAGGGGTTGAAATAGGGGAGCTATCCCTCCGCCAAAGGCGGCTTTCTAGGGCCTTTCCTAGCTGATGCTGAGAGGATTGGGTTCTAGTCATGTGGTGATGGGCTGGTCTATCAGAGTGAGAACTGAGCGATCTCTGCCATACCCATAGCTTACTCTGACTGTTCCTTTAACTTATATATTTTCTAGATCTCAAGTGACGGCGTCTTTTCCGTGGATTGACCTCCTAATCTACCAAGATTGGAAGCCAAAGCGTCATATTTTTCCCTTGCCCCTCAACTTTCTCTTCATAATTGCTGAGGGGCACAGGGCCCTGGGTGGGGCTTTGGTTTCCCGGGCGTTTCCGCACCCTCCTCAGCTCCCCGCCATGGAGTGGCTTCGGTCACCCAGGCTTTATTGTGGTCGGCAGGGAGGGTTCTGTGGGGGCGCTCGGTTATGGCCTTGGAATTGCTCGGGGCCTTGGGGCTGTTCGGCCAGGCAGCTTGGGGAACAACAACAACAACAACAACAACGAGTAACGATCACAGCGGTAAACTGTGCCTCAAGATTAACCATTTTAAACCAGGCTAGATGGATTTATCGTATATAGCCCTCGGCAAAGGATTTTTATCAATTTAGGAAATACATCTTGGACCGGGTTAAACAGTTTATTAACCCCTTGAAGATTATGAAACGTTTTTTAGAGTTTATTCTGGCTATCATCAGACGATTTTATTCAGAGTTGGAATGGGATACGGACGCCAGAGGGTTGATTAGGCCAGTCATTGCCCTTATAACTCCCACAGATCCTTCCTGAACTGTATAAAATCGTCTATTGAAAACTAGAGTTATTTAAGGAACATAATGTGTCAAGATCGTCACAAGGTTCATTTCCTGATGAATATAAGCGTAACCGGCACTGGATAACACCTTGTAAGTTTTGACACAACAGTAAATTAACTTCTTTATTCCCTACTACACACTCTTATGTAAGCCCTATACTATATGCTTCCTATTAATGAATACATTCCCGTATAGGTCTACATTATATTTCAACAGCTTTTCCTAGACCCATTCTAATATTAACAGCTTGAGAATTATGAGACACTATAATTATACAACTTACGAAGGAGATTGGACCATCAAAATGTAAATGCTACCTCCATTAAATATATTATATGTTATAGCTGACGGATACAACAAATATTATATACGCATTGATCACATCTGCACGTGTGGTGAGCTGGTAAAGAGGAGGAGCGGGTGGGTATGGGCGCTGTGTGGTAGGGAGGGAAGCGGTAGGGTTGCTTGCTGATTTGCAATGCCGTATGGAGATTCAGTTATTGACAATGATTTATTATTTGTATTTCATTACGACAAAACTTTACGTCATATGAAGTGAACTATTAGGAAATTGTTTTCAGCTTAGGAAGGATCTCATTAAAGTCAAATGGGTTCAATCAATCTTTTTATTCAAGCAGATCGTTCTTTAAGGTTCGCTGATCCAGAAGTAAGCACAGATTCTGTCAGTGGGATTACTATAACGTTGTTGTGAAATATATAACATCTTCTGAACTCAGGGTAACTTAACATAATTTTCCATAACTGAAAGTTTCATTACATTACGTTACATTAACCCGTCCAGTACCGATGCCGTCTGTGGTGTTTTGTTTCAGCTATAATTAGACGATAATATGAAGATAAGGATAAATATGTGGCAACTAATGGGATTAATTTATATAGCATAAAAACTTCAATTTGGTAGACGGCCTTCCGAAACTGAAAATAATCGTCCACTCATTGTCAGAATATAATGAACGTGACGTCACCGGTACTAAAAATGATTAATACACTCTAACGCCACGCGGCAGAGGCAATATGGCACTGAACTAATATGCTAAACGTATTAAGAACAAGGATGTCCAAATATCACGAAACAAGTGGATAAGATGAAGGAATAATATGACAGGCCACAGTGGAAAGCATTAAATTTACTCTTACAGTACCAGCGATGTATTCTAAACTATATTTCAGTAATATTAACGTCAGTTTACCTTTAATTATGGCTGAAGTTAGACGGTTTTATGCAGTTGAAGAAGGACTTACTTAATTCAGAGGGTATGTTGAAATCGTATTTACACCAATATGTGACCAAGGGTTGCATTAAATAATAAAGCAAATCGTCTAATTGGTGACCTGAGTAAAATGGAAATACCCCCTGGGTCTCAAGGGGTTAACTCAATTTAATGAACATTACAAAGGATATATGGTAGCTAAAAGGTGTAACTGACATGATTCATAGCCGTATGGCATACGTCCTTCCTAAAATGAATAAAATGACCTAATAATAGTCAGTATATAAGGAAAGGTTAAAGGCTACATACTATGTCATTTAACACATCGAGCTACTATATATCTGTCCTAAGTTTCATAAAATATTCTAAATGTAGCTGAAACCAACTATATCAGACGTCGCTGGTAGTGAACGGGTTAATATGAAAATGTAAATGGTATCTAGTTAACATATTGATGAGAGATACTTGAAAAGTAGACAGAATGACTAAAGACTTCATCTCTCATCAATATGTTAACTAGATACCATTTACATTTTCATATTAACCCGTTCACTACCAGCGACGTCTGATATAGTTGGTTTCAGCTACATTTAGAATATTTTATGAAACTTAGGACAGATATATAGTAGCTCGATGTGTTAAATGACATAGTATGTAGCCTTTAACCTTTCCTTATATACTGACTATTATTAGGTCATTTTATTCATTTTAGGAAGGACGTATGCCATACGGCTATGAATCATGTCAGTTACACCTTTTAGCTACCATATATCCTTTGTAATGTTCATTAAATTGAGTTAACCCCTTGAGACCCAGGGGGTATTTCCATTTTACTCAGGTCACCAATTAGACGATTTGCTTTATTATTTAACCCGGGAGCTGCGGGAAGACTTTTAAGAGTTCCCCCGGCGGACTGCGGGAAGACTCTCTGGAGTAAGTAAAACTAAAAATCAACTTTTTACATCGAAAAAAAAAATATTTTTTTTATTTTTATTTTTTTATTTTTTTATTTTTGTTTGGCCCCTGGGCCATGCAAAATCTCAGTCCTCTACCTCCCCTCCTTCCCCACTTTCCTCCTATTCCTCAGTTGTCACCTATTTTCCCTATTATTCCCTTATTCTGAGGTATATTTTCGTGCTAACATTAGCGAGTTGCAAGCAGGGTGTTGTCATCACTGATGGCCATCGAGTGCAAGAGAGAGAGAGAGAGTATCGATCGACTGTGTCGCAGTGGCCTTGGGGAAAATTGGCGGGAAGGTAGCTTGCCTCACCCATACATTATACAACTCGCGGGCTATATCTCCGATTTTGACCATCCAAACGCTGTGTTCACTCGTTTTATTGTTGTTTCAGGTTAATACCTTTATAATCAACCCATAATAGGCGCATATGGATAATTATTAATGCTATTAATGGTACAATGAATATTTTAGTGACGAAAAACCTCAAATACGTCAGCACAGGGGGACGTTTTCATTTACCCCCGTGCGCACTTCAGAGGTTAATGCAACCCTTGGTCTCATATTGGTGTAAATACGATTTCAACATACCCTCTGAATTAAGTAAGTCCTTCTTCAACTGCATAAAACCGTCTAACTTCAGCCATAATTAAAGGTAAACTGACGTTAATATTACTGAAATATAGTTTAGAATACATCGCTGGTACTGTAAGAGTAAATTTAATGCTTTCCACTGTGGCCTATCATATTATTCCTTCATCTTATCCACTTGTTTCGTGATATTTGGACATCCTTGTTCTTAATACGTTTAGCATATTAGTTCAGTGCCATGTTGCCTCTGCCCCGTGGCGTTAGAGTTTATTAATCATTTTTAGTACCGGTGACGTCACGTTCATTATATTCTGACAATGAGTGGACGATTCTCTTCAGTTTAGGAAGGGTGACTACCAAATTGAAGGTTATATACTATACAAATTAATCCCATTAGCTGCCACATATTCATATTATCATCTAATTATAGCTGAAACAAAATACCACAGACGACATCGGTACTGGACGGCTTAATGTAACGTGATGTAATGAAACTTTCAGTTATGGAAAATGATGTTAAGTTACCCTGACTTCATAATTATGATGTCATAATTTGTAGGTAGTAGGGGTAGGCAGCCCCGCCCAGGGAAGTACTACCGCCAAGGTTTCGGGAGACTCAGGGAATAGCCTGATTTCCATTTTCTCTCCCAGGCCCTGGTAGCTGGATACATATCTTTCTGCTTCACACATCAAGGGTATCAGGAAAACCCTCTTTATACAACATACACATCCAACTTCACGACATTGCCCTACATCGCTATCCTCTATCCATAAAACACTACTTTTCCCACTACATATCATACATGTAACACCATACACCTTTACCAAATAAATATGGCAGTGCAATTGTTAAGAGCAAACCTGGTGGTCCCTCGGATATCCACCCCCGGCAGGGTTGGGTCGTTGACACAGGGCCCTCCCGGTCGTCATCATGCGACTGTGTCAAGAGCATTGCAACGTCCCAAAGCTGCTCGTCGGTGCAGCTTTTTCTTTAGTAATATAAGGGGACTTCACTCTAACATCAATTCTGTACACCAATTTCTTCAAGCAGAATCCCCTACTCTCCTTTTTTTGAGAGAGACTCAAGTAACATCCACATCTGACACGTCTAGATTTAATTTTCCAGGTTATCAACTGCTCCAAAATTTCAGACCTAAGGGAGGTGTATGTTGCTTCGCAAAATCTGAAATTGCCCTGGAGGAGGTTACTAGTTGCAATTGTCCCTATTTTGATTATTCTATATACAAATTAATTTCTGCTGGTAAATTTAAATACATATGTTGCATCTACCGTTCCCCAAATACTACTCCAGAGCAAAGTCTTGTTGATTCTCTGTCCTCACAACTCAGTGTCCTCAACTTAAATGCTTCTTCTGAAATCACTGTGTTGGGTGATTTTAATGTCCATAATGTTGAATGGCTCACTCATTCAGCCAGGACTGATGATGCTGGTCTTGAATGTGAGCTATTTGCAGACTCATTTAATCTCACTCAACTAGTCAACCAACCCACCCGTGTACCAGATAATCATAATCATAATTCCCACCTACTGGACTTATTTTTAACAACCAATTCAGAAAATTATGATGTTACAGTGAGGTCCCCGCTTGGATCTTCTGATCACTGTCTGATACAGGCCACCTGTCTATCACCTACCACACCTTCCCACTCTGAACCTGTTTTGGTGACTAAATGGCATTATGATAGGGCAGACTGGGAGGGTCTTCAAGGTTTCTTTATTGATATTCCCTGGACCTCTTTCTTTTCTAATGATGCACACTCCACCTTGAGCCACATACAAGATTTTGTAAAAATTGGAATGGAAACTTTTATTCCTCATCAAAAGTACAGTAAAAGATCTAATTCACCTAAATGGTTTGACCATAATTGTGCTAGAGTAACTGAACAAAAAGCAATAGCCTACAATGCATACACAAGATCAAAAACACATGAAGCCTTTAATTACTTTAGAAACATCAGAAATCATGCCAAAACTGTATTAAACCTAACTAAATCAAACTTTCTCCACAAGCAGGCAAATAAACTTCTAAATAATCCAAATGATAACAAAATATTTTGGTCTACTCTTAACTCATTTAAATCCAACTTCACTACTGCTTCATCCATTCCACCATTAAAATCTCCGACTGGCAATCTTGTAAGTGACCCACGAGGTAAAGCTAACCTTCTTGCGGATATTTTCTCCACCAACTCAACCTTAGATGAAATAAATCAAGATGTCCCTGTACTTAATTTTAATTCGCCTGAAATTCCCTCACTTAAGATCCACACCAGACATGTCAAAACTATTTTGCAGAATCTCTCAGTAGATAAGGCTCCTGGTCCAGATGAAATTCCTCCAATAGTACTTAAGAATTGCTCCTTGGTGCTCGCTCCTGTATTGGCAAAATTTTTCCGTCTGTGTACTCATACCTCATGTTTCCCAGTACCCTGGAAAGAAGCAAACATCCATCCAGTTCCTAAAAAAGGTGCCTCTTCAGATCCATCAAACTACAGACCAATAGCTATAACTTCCACTCTTGGTAAAGTCTTTGAAATTATATTAAATAATCACATAATTAAGCATCTTGAGAATAATAAATTAATCAGTGATAGGCAATATGGTTTTAGACGATGTCGATCAACTGCAGACATGCTTTGCCTTCTTACGCATCAAATCAACCAAGCTACAGGCCAACGTGGTGAAACACATACAATAGCACTGGATATATCAAAGGCATTTGATAGAGTCTGGCATCAATCCTTATTGTCGAAGATGTCACACTACGGCCTTGCATCATTAGTTCCACTAATTTCTTCTTATCTTCATAACAGAAAAATACGTGTAATGGTAGATGGCCTTTATTCTCAATTTCACTCAATAAATACTGGTGTTCCCCAGGGATCAGTTTTGACCCCAATTTTGTTCCTCATTCATATCAATGATCTCATATCTACCACTCATAATCCAATACATTCCTACGCAGATGACTCAACACTCCACAGTTCCTTCACATTTACCAATTCTTTCACCCAACCCGATCTTACAAATTCAAAAATAAACACTGCAATTTCTCTGAACCAGGACCTTTCTAGAATTAATGGATGGGGACAAAAGAATCTAGTTTCCTTTAATGCACAGAAAACCAAGTACATTCAATTTTCTAACCGACAGAATCTCACTGACTCCCTTATATTTTTTAATGATGTAAATATTCCCACTTCCCCTAGTATTGACATTCTCGGTGTAACATTAACTACTAACTTGAGCTGGACACATTATGTTAGAAGCATTGCTAAGAATGCCTCTAAAAAACTGGGACTCCTGTACAGAGTTCGAGAATTCTTCACTGACGAGCAGTTGGCCGTAATATATAAAAGTCATGTGCGTTCTCAGATGGATTACTGTTCACCTCTGTGGGGTGGAAGTGGAGTGGTTGCATTGAGGCAGTTGGACAAAATTCAAAATAAAGCTATTAGATTAATCAATAACCCTGCAATCACACAGGACCTTCCTACATTATCCATACAAAGAAACGTTGCATCCCTTGCATTATTCTACAGATATTTTCACAGCAATTGTTCCGAGGAACTTGCTTCAATTGTGCCGCCTCTCCACATCTTTCCCCGTAGAACTAGGGCAGCTGAGAGCGCCCATGAATTTACACTTTCTCCTCCACAATGCAGAACTTCTGCATATCAGAATTAATTTATCCCCAGAGCTACTACTCTTTGGAATTCACTTCCCTCGAATTGCTTTCCACAAACTTACAATCTACAAATGTTTAAATCCAGTTGTTACAAACATTTTATGAATGGAGGATGCCTTTAGAAACATGGACCTTTTTGTTTTATCTGTGTTTTTCCTTCCTCCGTTCATTGTCTCTTAAAAAAAAAAAAAAAAAATAAAATATATATATTTCACAATAACGTCAATCATACTAAAATAAATTCTGAATATCCTATCAATATGTTGTTAGCCATCTCTCTATATTATAGTGCAACTTTGTTTTTCAGTTCACTTGGGTTCATATCAGACTATTTTATTCGACTTAACCCTGTGGCGAAATTAGCAATGTGGCCCCATATGATTACCGGCACTTTAAACGGCTCTCACCCAAAAACTAATTGATGGATTTTAAATTTCTTGTTACCAATAGAAACTACAATTAATACTTAATATTATGTTAAGAGCAACTTACACTACTGTAAATATTAAGTCTTTGGAAAGAAAAAAAAGTATTGAAAAAAAGGGTCAAACCAAATGAGGCATATCTCATACATTACATAAGCTGGATTAATGTGGATGCAGGGCCGTGGAGGGGATGGCTGAGGGTCTTGGGTGACAACAAGGCAGAACTCTGGGGCTAAAAAAAAGTTTGATACGAAGGGGAAATTTGTAGTACACATTTGGGATTATGGACCCCATATGGTGACCGGACAGGTTGGTAAAGGAAAGGGGAGGAGAGAGAGTGGCAGCTCACACCCTCTCCCAGTCGTAGGACGATGCAGACTGACTGCTCGTCGTCGTAACTTCTTGCCATCGGCCTCCGGCTGTGAAATATTTGCGAAAAACGTGTTTAACGCATGCGCGCGGACCCCATATGGAACAAATATGCCTGTGCAGGGTTAAAGAAAGATCTGCTTGAATACAAATATAAATTGAACCCATTTGAGTTTAATCAGATACTGCCTATGCTGAAAACAATTCCCTTAGTTCACTTCATATGAAGTAAAGATTCATCGTAGTGAAATGCGGAACATAAATTATTGTCAATAACTGCGTCTCCATATGGCATTGCAAATCACCAAACAACACTACAGCCTCCCTCCCTACCACCCAGCCCCCACACCCACCCGCTCCTCCACTTTACCAGCTCACCACACGTGTAGTTGTGATCAATGTGGATATAATATTCTGTGTATAGAGTTAGCATTTCCATTTTAATGGGCCAAGCTCCTTCCCACATTGTATAAGATCGTGTAATGATAGCCAAACTAAGCTGACACAAATGTGTCATACTACTCAAGATATACTGTATATATTAAGATGGGTCTGGAAAAAGTTACTCTTTTAATACAGGATGACGCATTTCTTTTTAGGTTTCTCGTTACTATTAGACGATTATATTCAGATTCGAAAGGATTAATAGTAGTTAAAGGTATATTTGAGATAGTCTTTGACCTTTGAATCCCAACAGTTCCTTCTTAACCCATATAAAATCGTCCAAGGATAGCCAGAACAAAACAAAAATTCAAAATGCGTCCTGGTCTTCAAAGGGTTATAAAACTATAATGAAGACCCTTATGCAAATTAATTCATTAATAGGAAGCATGTAGTATACGGCTTACATATGAATTTATATTAGGGAATGAAGAAATTAACTTCCTGTTATGTTCAACAACTAAAACCTGTTCTCCATTAGGCATATATTCATCATAAAATGTTTCACACAACTGCACATTTATTTCCTAAAAGTTGAGGGCCAAATATGATGAATCCATCTATCCTGGTCTAATATGGTTAATCTTGAGGCATAAATTACCACTGTGATCGTTACTCATTCTCGATATTGATGTTGGTTTAAATCAATACCTTTTACATGAAAGGATTATATTAGCTTGTGGCAAACACAAATGAATACCTAAATTACTATATTTGTCACCTACGTATATACGTCCATAAATTAACGTGTATTAGCTATGTTGTCCTGTCAGCCAATCAGAATCCCTCTGTCATATCACTCAGATAGGGTGGAGAGAATCCCCCCACCTCCAGCCCCATTTTCCCCCAATATGAGCTGCCAAATGCTGCCAGACGACTCGAGAGAATTTTTGCCGGAACTGTACCAGCCACTGAGTAGAGTCAGAGTACTATTTTCTTTTATTACCTATTATACAATAATGTACTAAACAAGTTTGAAAACAAAATCTGGAATGAGTTCAGTGTTCGTTGTAATAGGTAACTTATAAGAAGAAAAAAAAGCAGGTCACCTTATATATGTGGCATGTCATTAGCTAAATGTATGAAACACAATGAATAATTGCAACAAGCATTCTCAATATATAAACGGAATGATGTTACTGATTAAATATCTATATTTCTCACTCTCTCTCTCTCGCTGCATATATATATATATATATATATGTGTGTGTGTGTGTGTGTTACAACATCTACCAGTTAGATAATTGTGCATACGTTTTAGTTTAACGGATATTTTTATTACAATTATTCGTGGAAAATATAGCGTTATTTTATCAAGCACTGATGGCGAGTCCTTTGATCCACGTCGAAAATATTATTAATTCATTACCCCATGCCAGTTAATTGGAAATGTTTATTAATCTACTGACTTAATATAAGATAATTATACATATTCGTTGCCGTCAGTTTGCAAAATACGATAGTGTGATCTATAGCAAATATATATGAATTGGCACGTTGCACTTTCACTCAATGTCTCTGATGTAATTCTGTTTTAAGTTACTGTGTTTGCAAATATTACCATTTTCATACTAATATCAAAATCCATCATCCTTATATCATGTTCAGCCACTAGATTGTACAATTTGCATTTTCAGCTCATTGGACTGCACTTCTTCAAATGACCGTTTATTATGTTTGTATTTATTATTAGTATTATCATTATTATTATTATTATTATTAATATTATTATTATTATTATTATAGTTAGAGAAGCTGAGTTGATGGGGGAATAAGCTTTTGACTGAACCCATTCGAGAAGTGCGGCATGGGTGGAACCTTCCGTGTGAACAGTACTCGATACATAGGTGACCTGTGCCCCTGTACAGAGCAATAAACTGTGCATGGGTAAAACATCCATGGAAACGGTTGGGCACACCTAACTTTTGGGGAGCAGTTTCAGCCAAAGTGGTGATATGTTTTTTTCCAAGAAAAATTAGATGAAAAAGAGATACCAAGAATATTGCCAGAAAAAGAAGGGTTGATTTGCGTGTTTTTGAAGAGTAAAGAATAGTTGTGTGACAGAATGTAACGGGTAGATCAATAGTTGTGTGACAGAATGTAACGGGTAGATCAATAGTTGTGTGACAGAATGTAACGGGTAGATCAATAGTTGTATGACAGAATGTAACGGTAGATCAATAGTTGTGTGACAGAATGTAACGGTAGATCAATAGTTGTGTGACAGAATGTAACGGTAGATCAATAGTTGTGTGACAGAATGTAACGGTAGATCAATAGTTGTGTGACAGAATGTAACGGGTAGATCAATAGTTGTGTGACAGAATGTTTACGGTAGATCAATAGTTGTGTGACAGAATGTAACGGGTAGATCAATAGTTGTGTGACAGAATGTAACGGTAGATCAATAGTTGTATGACAGAATGTAACGGTAGATCAATAGTTATGTGACAGAATGTAACGGGTAGATCAATAGTTGTGTGACAGAATGTAACGGTAGATCAATAGTTGTGTGACAGAATGTAACGGTAGATCAATAGTTGTGTGACAGAATGTAACGGGTAGATCAATAGTTGTGTGACAGAATGTAACAGGTAGATGAATGGAGAAAGTGAGTTTTGCAAGCAGTGAATTTTACAACATTTTCTATTCCCCAATCAGAAATAGTTGATAGATCAGAAGATAGGCATGCTATGGCCTCATCACATGAGTTTTGGAGTGATTGCAAGGTGGGATGTTGTAAAAAAATAGTTGAGTAGTGTAAGGTAGAGTCATCAGCATATGAGTGGAAAGGACTAGAGTTACAGTAGAGAAAATCATTAATGACTATTATAAATATACCTGGAGATAGGACAGAGCCCTGAGGAACACTGAAGTTGATAGGTTGAGGAACTAAGCGATGTTCCTCCACAACCGCAGTTATGGAATGGCCAGAAAGAAAATTGAAGATAAAGGCACAGAGAGAGGGATATAAGTCGAACGAGGGTAATTTTGAATTAAGTGATTTGTGCAGGACTCTATCAAACGCTATAGATTGTATCATTGAAATGGTCTCATCGAAGCCCCGAAAGGAGGATGGCCAAGAGTTAGACAGATAAGAAAGGAGATCACCAGTAGAGCGACCCTTTAGGAAACCATATTGGCGATCTGAAAGAAGGTTGTAGGGAGAAAAATACTTAAGAAGAATTTTGTTTAATTCAGAACAGATTGCAATTAATTAAATTACTTTGACGATGGTTGGAGGATTGAGACCGGTCACCCTTCTTTGAAACAGGTTGAAAGACGAAAAAGTTAGCCTAGGCAGGGATTCAGCATGGAAGTACAGTCTTTGAGTACAGAATATGAGAAACACTAGGAAGAATTTACTGTAAATATTATCATGCCATTGAGCCTAACCATTCCATATTTTGTCCATATGTACGTACATTTTTGGTTTCATTATTGATACTTGGACACGAAAATATTACAGCATTGTATTTTTGGTATGTTAATTTAATCTAATTTCGATTAACCAGGGATGAAAATTTCCGTTCATTTATCAGAACAAATTAATGATTACCAAACTATTTAAATAACCTTTGACTAGTTAGTGAGATGGAATGACTCAAGGATTTCTCCAGTTAATTATCTTCAGCATATACCACCCTCAGAGCTATCAATCAATCCCACAGAACAACCAGACATCATCCCAACACTATCCCCACGCCATCTACACTAACATCACACCAATTTCAAACCTACACTACCATCATACCCACATTAGCCAAGCATCACCCTCACATCACCAACACACCCATCTCATGATCCACTCACATACCACACACCTTCTCAACACTCTCACATTATCGTTGCCACGGCCCACACACCACCTACACACACTCCTCCCCACTGTAGCAAGGGACAATCGCGTGGGTGTTAAAATATTGTGATAACAAAGACATTTCCTGAAAATGCTATTACGTGAATGTTGGTGTTTTTCTGGATGTCATTATTTTGTGTAGGCCTAGTCATATGTACTGTATAATATGTATTTGCTTAAAGTAACACATGTATACGTGTTACGTATTTTTTTTTTCATCAACCTCTTTTTCAAAAGCATTTACTCAACAGTAAGATTTATCTTTATCTAGGTGCTAAGCTTGGCACTATTGCGTTCTGTTTCCACTTCTCTATTTATTTCGTATTTCTGTTTACATATTATAAAGTTCGAATGTATATATTGTTCTTGTTTTCTAGAATCCATTCAGCATTTATAATTTCATCATATTATAGGTCAGTGTATTTCTTTACAAATTCAACATTATCATATTATATGCGCATATAAAATAGGCCCATTCTGTGGTCGACGTGCCATTATGTTTTGGTATTACCGGCTGAGGTGGTAGCACCGAGCTACTCTGCTTGTTGCCAGAAGCTTGTATAAGCTTCTTAGCTCCCCAGCCATACTATTATCAGTCGGCTCCAAGCATTGATTGGGAGAGGTTCTGTGTCCGAACGAGAGATATTTTAGAAGCTGAAATTAAGGGGGTACTGCTTGTTTTGTTGGTCTATATATTTATTTATTATTATATATTTGAGTTTCTTCGCTAGACCTCCATCAAGCATTAACAATACGCCCCCTAGGTCCCCTTTCTAGATAAATTTGTAAATGTGCTAGCCGAAGGCCAGTTCCTTCTAAAATTACAGGCTCGCTATCGCTCGCAAGGAAAAAATTGACACCTACATTGCACGAAAGGTCATAATATTGACAAAGAAATGGGGTGAAAGGTCTCAAAATCGCCAAACTAACAGAACGAACATTTCTATATCTCAAAACTAATATGCTAAACATGAGGGAAAAGGGGGTCCAGAAAAAAACAAATTGTGTCAGCTATATAGTAAGTACGAATATATAGCTACTAGTATGTCAAAAGGCCATAACTCAAACTGTCTTTCAAACACAAACCTATTCTACCGAGTTATTGCAAGTGAAAAAATACAAAAAAGGGAAACAAAGTAAGTCATAATGCGCTTGGTGAGTGGCCGGTGAGCGCAGTGAAAACAAGGAAACTCTCGCTCAATATTTCTAACCCTTCTTTAGCGGCGCGCAACATAAGTCGAGTTAAATAAAGCTGGACTATGTGGCGGTGCTCGACATAGGTCGTGTGGCAATTTCAGCACGTAATGTTGCTGAGAGAGAGAGACAAGTGGTGGCAGGAGAGTAGCGAGCGTATGACTGCTCCAGACCACCGCGGCGAACCTACTGACACGAATCCCACCTCCTCCCTCCCTCTCTCACTCGCTATATACGGAATTGTATGGGGAAAGTGCCTAATTACATGCTTTTTGCACTCGCGTTGCACGGTTTTTGCAAGAAAACTAGCCATCATAAAAGGATCGTTATGGTGTCATTCGAAAGCTCTGTTTATGCCCTTTCAGGGATAGATACTTGTTTTACGTTCTGGGTCTTATTTAGGCATGAAAATGATCACGTAAACAGCCCTATTTTGGGTAAAAACACCCCGCTGGTGGCTACATATTATATACCGCCTAGGCCGCTCTTTAAGTGCTAAGGTTAGGAGGTAGACAATGCATGACGGAAGACAATTATAGGAAAATTTAAACCAAACATTTCATTGGAACTTGTTTAAATACGGACAGGGCTACAGATATGGCGCTAGGGCGATGTATATTGAACACAACTAGAGGGGAAATTACCGCCTGGGTGGTAGAGCCGTCTATAAAAAGCCTGCAGTCAAACATACAAGGTAAAGCTAGTAGTGAAAACATTCTGCATAAAACTCATATTTATATACATAGACTTAAGGGGGTAATGCTCGCTTTTTCTGGACCTCCTTCTCCCTCATGTTTAGCATATTAGTTTTGAGATTTTAAGACGTTCGTTCCATTAGTTTGACGATTTTGATACTTTTCGCCCCATTTATTTGTCAATATTAAGACCTTTCGTGCCATTTAGGTGTCGATATTTTCCTGGTGAGCGATAGCGAGCCTATAATTTTAGGAGAAACTGGCGTTTGGCCGGGAAATTTTTCTACCGAAAAATGTACACATTTATCTTGAAAGGGGGTCTAGGGGATGTTGTTTTAAGCTTGATAAGAGGTCTAGCGAGGAAACTGAAAAATAAATTAATATATAAATTTATACATCGACTAAATATCAAGCATTACCCCCTTAAAAGATCGATTGATCTGTAAGAATTAGGGTTTCATTCTCAACTCCTAATGAAATCTACCACGTCTTATAGGTCTACCCAACCGCCTAGCTCCCTTTATGTCACAGACATGGACATTTTCACACGATCTTAACCCCTTCAGTACCAGCGACGTCATTGTTATCACATTCTAGCAATTATTAGACGACTTTATACAGCTTGGGAAGGACCTCTAGCAATAATAAGGCTTCAGACTATCTCAATCAACCTTTCTAACTACCACAGATCCTTCCGAAGCTGCATAATATCGTCTAAATACAGCTAGAATATAATATATCAGACGTCGCTGGTACTCAAAGGGATAATTATTCATCCTAACACAAATCAACCAAATGTTCCTTCACTGACACTCGTACCGCCTAACTGTCTTCTTAATTCCAATCTATACTCGGTTTATTTTCAGCTGACGGTAAATTGAAACCCTTAGCAGCTAATTTCTTGATACTAAATGGACAAATATGAAACTACTGCCTCTGCATCATAATAAGACCAATTTTATATATACCACATTTCACCACAAAATCTTCAACATTCCTGAGAAGTCTTGATGAGAACTACAATTTACCGTCAGTTGAAAAGACACAGATTATAGTTACCTTATCTTTTAGGTTAATCACACATACCATCTCACCATTCTAATTTCCTTACATTCTATTATGATAATACCATTCACTTTATGTTCTCAAAGTAAATTCAATGAACCTCTAATGAACAAGGCATACAACTTTTATATCAACATGAGTAATCACAATTGTATTCTATATGTTTCCTCGCTACTTTAGTTAAGGGGATATGAGCCGTTTTTCTAGTGCCTTTTCTTCCTCATGCATATCCCCATTATTTTGAGCTTTAAAGACGTTTGCCCCATTAGTTTGTCGATGTTAATACCTTTCACCCCATTTCTTTGGAGAGACTTTTTGATACATTTGATTTGATTTATGGAGAGATTAGTTAGTGAGGGGGCTTTGCTCTCCTCACCCCCCATGACTTAATGGCATCCTCATATAGGCCTATATTACCAGCAGGGGCAAATAACAGCAGTCAAATTAGACGCAAATGTAACTGCGAATGTGCGACTATGTAAAGAAAGTGGGCGGTACACCCGCTAACACAACTTTTACCAAAAAAACTAACCTAGGCTAACTTAGCCTACTTTAACCTACCCTAGATAAGGATGGAGGAATGTGGGCGTATCGCCTGCCTTGATTAGACTACTTGCATACTCAAGATCACGTCCCCGTCTAGTTTGACTTCCGTGGAAAACAAGAATAGGTTAAGGGGTGGGTTTGGCCTCCCTCACTCCCCATGACTTATTATCATCATAATATTGCCATCAGGGGGCAAAATACTCCTTCCCCTATCCTAACCTAGTGACAAACTATAAATGGGACTTCTGGGAAAATAGCCTATCCTAACTTAATCTTGACTAGGCCTAGCCTAATATGCTGCAAACTACTGTACACAAATTGAGTTCATGGGAAAATATAACCCAGCAGAATCTAATGGCCTATAGACCTACTATAAACAATGTAAATGGGCCTTTGTTAGGGATTAAATATAGGATATTGCACGATATATATATATATATATATACACTGTAGATACATAAGCACAAAATAAGGTAATACAACAGCTGGGTAGCTCTCTCTGCCACAGTGGCGTTTGTTTATTTTTATCAGCTGATATTAACCCTTGTCTGGCGGCGCCGGACTTAAGTCGGTCTAGAGAAGAAAGGCCTATATGGCGGGGACCGACTTCAGGCGGTGTGCAATTTTGAGCAATAGTTGGCTCTGAGAGAGAGACGAGCGGTGGGAGGAGCGTAGGTCTGCTCTGACCGTTCGGCACGGCTCCCGCGCCAGCACTGGGCCAACCTCAACACACCCACACTCACTGCCTCGCTACACAGGGAATTATGTAAGGAAATTACCGTATTTTAGGGATTTTTCCTTCGTCTTGTACGATCGTTGCAAGAGAATGCGTGGTCGTAGAAGGATGGTTCTAGTGTCATGGAAAGCTCAATTATCGCCCTTTCAGGGATACATAATTGTATTACGCTCTAGCTCTTGTTTATGCATGAAAAAGAGCACGGAAACAAGGTCGTTTAGGGTAAAACCACCCGCTTGGCGGGTAGTAGAAATTACTGACGGGCCCGCTCGTAAGGCGTTAATGTCCCGGGT
Source organism: Lithodes maja (assembly GCA_037953745.1). Classification (NCBI taxonomy): domain Eukaryota; kingdom Metazoa; phylum Arthropoda; class Malacostraca; order Decapoda; family Lithodidae; genus Lithodes; species Lithodes maja. The sequence continues at coordinate 101,027 of JBAKBP010004625.1, forward strand.
GTTACGACCGGGCACTCGGGTACACTAGGGCTCTTACACAGGACTCGAGTATGGCTCGCTGCCACAACGGAAACACACGATCCCAACCCCAGAGTACTGCCAGCCGAACAAAAAACGCCACTACCCTCCAGAGTTCTATCTGCTATAACGGGGTATACAAGAACTCGGTACTAGCGTTTCACACAACAGACTAATAACAAGACGGGAGTTATCTAGTCTGGTCAACAATCAAACAAAAAAGAAAGTACTACAACACTAAAGAATAGTGTTGGCCGAAGCCGAAGTAATCCACCCTTGACTAAGAACTTAAGAAGTCCTCCACCCTCTACTTCGGATCGGCACTATTACGTTACGTTAAACAATAGTCCTCGAGCATCAAGCAAGGAATCTTCTGATAAAGTTAGATGCTTCTCGAATACTCGTAAGAAGTAAGTATCGGATTTTGAACAGCAATTCAATAAGTAACACACTGGCAATTAAAGGCTTTAAGTTGACATAAGAAGAATTATAAGAATAGACAATAGTAAATGGCAAACATTGAGAAGAAGTACTCCGACAATGCACTGACAATAGCCTACTAGGATTGTGCTCGTGGGCCACTAATCTCTACAGTAGCTAAGCGTGCCACACATGAAATCAATAGTGCATAAACAATAACATACATAAGGAGAAGCTTCAATACTATGCTGTATCTGCTGGTCGAGCAAAGTCTAGCTGGGATATCTAAGGTTAGGAAACAATGGCTGAGCAAGCGGCTCGTAGCCTAGCGAGGTCCTTAAGACTGTGCGGCCAAATTACGTTAATTGACGGGATGCTCTCTTGAGAGATCCAGATCACTAGTATCTGGTTCTCTCCTGGCGATCCTCTCAAAGTCAAGCAAACGAGATAGCACAGTGTTGGGTGGCAGAGGCAAAAGCCCTCACTCGCAACACAGTGCTAAACTCTCAAGGTACACAGTCAGAAAGACCACCTAGGCTTCCCACGTCTCCGTTGCAATTGTACCGGTTCAACCAAAACCTAGTACTCATAGGAAATCACAACTCCCGAAACCCTATCCCAGTCTAGCATTACCTAAACCAGCAGAAAACAGGAACATGGATAATCGTACACAGGGAAATGCATATACGAGTGCAACAAACATCAATCAATCCTATTCTAGTTATCCCTTCCAAAATAGGCTATCTAACAGGCATATATCTCGTGAGAACTCAAGCGATAATACTTTGGCTGACTAAATCTGCACCAAAGGGATCATGGGTTAAAAAGGGACGAGAAGAGAAGAAGATAGGCTGTTCAGAGAGTAGAGAAAGTTCACATCAGTCGGAAGAATATGGATAGTTGCAAGGGATATGAGAAGTCGCTCTGCCTGATGAGTTCTAAAGAATTGTGGCGAGGACCTCTCCTTTTTATACTCGGCCCTCTAGCGGCATATCGCAAACTACTAAGGACCGCCCACTGACAATCATTACGTCATATTCTCTCTCAATCTGGGATCGACAAAGGATTTCCCACGCGCTTGAGGAGGGAGGAGGGAGGAGGGAGGAGGGAGGGAGGCCTACCTACCTCGTGGCGCGCTCACTGGCCGTCGTTACATAACTCTCTCTCTTCTCCTCATAATATATAAGTCCCACACACAATACTTATATCTAATGATATAAAATAGAACTCGTTGACTTAGAAGAAAACAAAATACATAATTATAATACTTATAGTACAACGGCTCACATAAACTGAGTTAGGAAACTCTACACGGACTACAGCCAAAGTTCCTGCCCTGACGATCCTAGCGAGAGTGGGGTCTGACTGAGCGTTCTGTACAGCATGCTCATACTCGGCATGCGTCACACCTCCCCCAAGATTTTACTTGCTCAACCCTGAGCTAAAATCTGACACGCAGAACCTCATCAAACCCCTCACACCCAGCGACCGCATGGCACTAAAACAACGCTGAGTTTATCACTAAAACACATCTTATATAAAAAAAAATTCACATTTCATAACTCCTCCCAACAATAGCAAAAGACATAATATCATGCTCCCAGAGCGAGCTTACAGCAGCTCAGCCGTTTGATAGTTCGTGGACTACTCAAACTCTATAGGCTATGACAAACTTATACAATTATCTATATTAAAAGAAAGAGTTTTTTTTTATGATTTTTATATTTTAATATGTTTTTTCCGGCTGCACTATAAGGGCAGCCTATTTTTTCTTCTATACCAAACGCTCAACTCCTGCTTTACGACCCAATACGCTGGGCTACAACCGCGAGCCAACAAGCACCAAGCGCAAAATACTACTCAAACTAAAGCAGGAGGCTACCCGTGTGTCAATCTCTCCGGGATCATACACCTGTGATAGCCTACGACTGATCATCTACCCTCGATAAACAATCCGCGATCACATTGTCACATCCCGCAATATGACGGATGTCCAGGTTATACTCCTGCAACATCAAAGACCACCTGGTCAGTCTCATATTGCGATTGTGAAATTGATTTAGGAATCTCAAAGGGTGATGATCAGTGTAGATAACCATGACTGGGCCATAGGCTGGAACATACACCTCGAAGTGCCTGAGCGACAGCACAATCGCCAGTAATTCCTTTTCTATTGTAGAATAGTTCTTTTGTGCAGCATTGAACTTCTTAGAAAAGAAACTTACTGGGTGTTCCACACCTTCATTGTCTGTCTGTAGCAAGACGGCACCAGCCCCTACACCACTAGCATCTGTTGCCAGCTGAAAAGGCCTGTTAAAGTCTGGGGCCCTGAGTATCGGGTGAGTACACAGCAAATGCTTCACCAAATTAAAAGCCTTTTCACACTCAGGCGCCCACAAAAACTTTTTGTCTTTAGATAACAAATCTGTGAGAGGTGCCAACACCGTGGAGTAACCTTTTATAAAGCGTCTGTAGTAGCCTATCATACCCAAGAATCTCATAATCTGCTTCTTGGTGGTTGGGTGCGGAAATTTATTGATAGCCTGTACCTTGTTCTGAGGAGGGCACACCTGTCCCCTTCCCACTACAAACCCAAGGTACTGCACAGTGGCTTTTACGAAGTCACACTTTGCCAAATTTACTACCAGACCTGCTTCACTAAGTTTCCGGAACAAGGTCTCCAGGTGCTCACAATGGCTCTCAAAGTCGTCATCATAAATGATTACATCGTCCAAGTATACGGTGCAATTTGGAATGTCCTTGACAATTTCATTCATCAGGTTCTGAAACGTTGCTGGTGCATTCTTAAGTCCGTAGGGCATAACATTACACCGGTAAGTACTCCCGTCCACCACAAAACCACATACCTCTTTAGCACGCTCGGACAAAGGTACTTGCCAGTAACCTTTTACTAAATCTACTTTAGACAAAAACCGAGCATTACCAATTTTATCAACACTATCATCAACCCGAGGAAGAGGATATGGGTTAGTTGGAGTCAAACCGTTTAGCCTACGGAAATCAATACAGAAGCGTACCTTGCCATCTGGCTTAGGCTGCAGTGTTACGGGGGAAGTCCATTTAACGGTGCCTTTCTCTATCAACCCTCTACCGAGCATATACTCCAACTCATCCCTCAGAGCGGGTAGTTTTATGGGGGGCACACGGTACGGGATTGACTTAAAGGGTAGATGGTCCCCCACGTCAACATCATGCATAGCCTGAGTAGTGAGGCCTGGGTGTTCAGCAAATACAGTGGGGTATGAACCGAGCAACTGACGGATAGCTTCAAACTGCGGCTCAGGCAAATGAGCTATAGCCTCGTCAGCCCTTAGGCTCGAGTTCCCCGCCCACTGATCCGCTGAAACATGGTGATCCCAGCTATCCTCCTCTGAAGCTTGACTGTCCCCCTCTCCTTCTCCACCACGGCCGCAACAAGCCAACACAGGGACAGTGAGAGGCTCAGAGGGGCGCCTCACATACTCTTTTATCAGGTTCACGTGACATAACTGGTTCTTTTTCCTCCGGTCTGGAGTGGCAACAAGGTAATCTAGGTCCGAAATTTTCTCCACAATTTTATAGGGTCCAGTATACTTCGCAGACAAGGGGTTACCAACCAAAGGCAACAAAATTAATACCTCTTGTCCTACAATGAACTTCCGGAGCTTCACTTTGCGATCATACCTGTCCTTCATTAAAGCTTGTGATCCTGTTAAATTCCGACCTGCCATCTCCAGACTCTTAAGCATGCGCTCACGGCTTTCAAACACATACTTTAACAAGGAACAAGGCTGCACAGTTCCTTCCCAAATTTCCCGCAGCATATTAAGGGGGCCCCTGACGCGGTGTCCAAAAATCAGCTCGTTTGGACTAAATCCCAGGCTCTCACCAGGCACTTCCTGAGCAGCAAACAGTACATACGGCAATCCAAGATCCCAATCTCTTCCGTTGTCAGCACAATAACACCTGAGCATGCTTTTAAGGGTGGCATGCCACCGCTCAAGCACCCCTTGGCTCTCAGGGTGATACGCTGACGATACCACCGCCCGTATCCCATGCTGTTGCATTGTTTGCTTAAAGAGATTGGAGGTGAAATTGGACCCCTGGTCAGACTGAATCTCCTCCGGGTACCCGTACCTTGAAAAGTACCACAACAAGTTACTGACTACCGTCTTAGCCATGCCGTTTTTCATGGGGTATGCATCGGGGTATCTAGTGGCAACATCCATGATGGTTAACAAAAATTTATTACCAGCCTTTGTGGGAGGGAGTGGACCAACCATGTCAACAACAATCTTACTAAAAGGTGGCCCAATTACAGGAATAGGGTGCAACGGAGCTTTAGGAATAACTTGGTTTGGTTTCCCGACCCGTTGACAAATATCACATGAGTTTATCCATGACTGCACATGAGACTTCATCCCCGGCCACCAAAACAACTTCCCCAAAGCCGCCACCGTTTTTCTTACCCCCAAATGTCCTGCCAGCGGTGTGTCATGCGCCAAACTCAGTAGGCTATCCCTGCACTCCCGCGGCACCACCAACTGGTCCACTACTCCGGACCCCTTTTTCCAGCTACGGTTAGGGTCTTGAAAACGCCGATAGAGGATGCCATCTAAATAAAAAAAATCTCCCGGCTGTGCATCACCGTCCTCGTCGAGCTCCACAGCTCCATTAGCACACGTTTGGAGCTCAGGGTCCTCCAGCTGCAACCGACGTATATCTGAGGGTGCCAAGCGATCTAACTGCTCCCGGAGCAATGCATGACCCTCCCCGATACTGGGCTGCTCCCTCTGTCTCTCTCGATGTTCATAACGTTGCTGTCGTGGAGACTCGTCATGCCCAGCCTCGTCACTCTCGATGACAGGCCCAGGGGCTACTCCAGAACTAAGTAATGGTGCTAATACTGAATCACCCAGGAGAGCCGCCGAGTCAAAACTCTTAAAACCAACTCCAGCTTTAGCCTCCTCCTGTTGATCGTTCCTCTGCTGGTCTGAAGACGGAGGACTAGGCTGTGACACTTTAGCTGCCCGAGCTCGGGTGACAGCACACGCCAGGGGTTGTGCCTGGCACCGCTCGACCCACTCTCGCTCTTCCCTACTCACGTCGGCCGGCCTCTCGGCAACGACTAAGGGTAGAACCTCAGAAGCGGGCATTGCAAAGTCGTTGCCGAGAAGAAGGTCGACGCCCTCCACTGGCAGTTTCTCCACAATCCCAACATCCAATTCACGTGCCACACCATCCACCTCCAACTCCAACCGCACCAGCGGGTATGACCGAGTTGCATTAATACCCTGCACCACTACCACCCGAGCCGCATTTATAGGGTAGCCAGTCAAGTTTTTCATCAAAGTCTGGGAAGCACCTGTATCACGCAAGACCTCTACTCCATGCTTGCGCCCCGCCCACATCACGCAACCCCGTCCTCTATGGTCGCAAAAAACATCCTGAGCAGGGTTCGAGCCTCCCAGGTGCTTCTGCACTGGCTGTGCCTCAGCCTCTGACGAACTGCCCCGGGCAAACTCAGAAGACTTCAGAGACACACCAATGTTGCAGGCCAAAGACACAGCTGCTGTAGGTGGTTTGCTAGGACAGACTCTTGCAAAGTGCCCCTTTTTATGACATTGATAACACTCTAACTCCCCTTTGGGCTTCCCTTGGTACTGGGAAGGGCCCGGCCCCTTCTTAAATGGGACGGTGCTAGTCTTGTGGTCAGTCTTGGTATCATAGCTCTTGTACTTGTTTGCATAAGGTATATCACTAACTCGGGGGGGTGGGGCGTCACGCCCCTTGTTACCTGCCTCACTACGCTGGGCAGACCCGCACCCACGAATTAATGATAGCCGGAGGTCAGCCATCTCAGCTGCCTCCTGTAGAGTTTTTGGATTCTTTTCTTTAATAGTTAAAGTCATTTCTGCACCTGTACACTTATAAAACTGCTCGAGCAAAAACAGCTCAGTCAACTGTTCGGCCGTCTCAGCTTTCTCAGAACGTGTCCAGTTTGTAAGTGCATCTTTTAAGTCCCGGGCATGTTCAAGAAAGGTCGCCTCCCTAGTCTTTGTAACACCCCGAAACTTCAATCGATATGTTTCTGGTTGCAACTCGTATGCCCGTAGGACAGCTCTCTTCAATTCTGGGTAGTCAATGCAAGACTCTAAAGGCAGTGCATCATAAGCCTTCAGACCCTTACCCGTAAGTCTTGAGGAGACCAGAGCTGCCCACTTCTCTTCAGGCCAATTATGCTCCCTACACTTCTTCTCAAAACGATTAAAAAATTCTGTGACTTCAGTTTCACTAAATGCCGGCACCAATTTGACTAAGTGAGACAAGGACTGTTCTCTTACTTGGCCCTCACGGCCCATCCGAGTCCCTGTCGACTCTGCACGAGTCTTATCTAAATCTATTTGAGCACAATATTTCTCTGAGTCGTATCTAAGCTCAGCCTCGTGTCTCCTAATCTCAGCCTCAATCTCCTTCTCATGCCTCCTAGACTCAATCTTAGCCATCTCAAGTTTAAATATCATATCTGGAGACAGGCAGGAAGAGGGAGCTGCCACTACTGAAAGAGGGGGGGCAAGAACTGGGGAACCACCATACGCACCGCCCGAGGGCACTCCAATCTTCCAATTCTCATCCCTCTGTGGGAGAGTGCTAACCTCCGGCAACTGAGTGGACGGCACTGTGGGAGTCGAGTGAGAGGGGATCTGGGGAGGAACCCCCCCAAACGCCCTCTCCTCCGAAACCCCATGTCGCCCACGCAACACCCAGGAAATCAGCTCCCCCTTGGACATCCCTACTACATTGGATCTGCCCAAAACCTTGGCTATCAGGTGCAAGCCATAAATATTCACCCCAGTCAACCTCTCCTCCGTCACGTGGTACCGCTTACTCACAAAAACTCTAGCATCCTCCTCACTGATTACTAACGGCACCTCTTCAACTGGCATCTCTCGCTCCTCGTCAGTGCTAGGGCACGACATACTGAAGTCCACAAAAAATTCTCGAGACAAAAGTGTTAAACTTCCTTATGCAAGCACTAATTACTAAATTAACTGGAGTCTCTTAAATGCTCTACTAATTGCCCTACAAAAAAAATATTCTTCAATATGCACGCTAAAGTACAAACAAACAAATGTTGTACAACTCTGCAAAAATTTATACTGTTCACAAAATCCTAAGCAAGGTCGCCATTTGTTACGACCGGGCACTCGGGTACACTAGGGCTCTTACACAGGACTCGAGTATGGCTCGCTGCCACAACGGAAACACACGATCCCAACCCCAGAGTACTGCCAGCCGAACAAAAAACGCCACTACCCTCCAGAGTTCTATCTGCTATAACGGGGTATACAAGAACTCGGTACTAGCGTTTCACACAACAGACTAATAACAAGACGGGAGTTATCTAGTCTGGTCAACAATCAAACAAAGAAGAAAGTACTACAACACTAAAGAATAGTGTTGGCCGAAGCCGAAGTAATCCACCCTTGACTAAGAACTTAAGAAGTCCTCCACCCTCTACTTCGGATCGGCACTATTACGTTACGTTAAACAATAGTCCTCGAGCATCAAGCAAGGAATCTTCTGATAAAGTTAGATGCTTCTCGAATACTCGTAAGAAGTAAGTATCGGATTTTGAACAGCAATTCAATAAGTAACACACTGGCAATTAAAGGCTTTAAGTTGACATAAGAAGAATTATAAGAATAGACAATAGTAAATGGCAAACATTAAGAAGAAGTACTCCGACAATGCACTGACAATAGCCTACTAGGATTGTGCTCGTGGGCCACTATTCTCTACAGTAGCTAAGCGTGCCACACATGAAATCAATAGTGCATAAACAATAACATACATAAGGAGAAGCTTCAATACTATGCTGTATCTGCTGGTCGAGCAAAGTCTAGCTGGGATATCTAAGGTTAGGAAACAATGGCTGAGCAAGCGGCTCGTAGCCTAGCGAGGTCCTTAAGACTGTGCGGCCAAATTACGTTAATTGACGGGATGCTCTCTTGAGAGATCCAGATCACTAGTATCTGGTTCTCTCCTGGCGATCCTCTCAAAGTCAAGCAAACGAGATAGCACAGTGTTGGGTGGCAGAGGCAAAAGCCCTCACTCGCAACACAGTGCTAAACTCTCAAGGTACACAGTCAGAAAGACCACCTAGGCTTCCCACGTCTCCGTTGCAATTGTACCGGTTCAACCAAAACCTAGTACTCATAGGAAATCACAACTCCCGAAACCCTATCCCAGTCTAGCATTACCTAAACCAGCAGAAAACAGGAGCATGGATAATCGTACACAGGGAAATGCATATACGAGTGCAACAAACATCAATCAATCCTATTCTAGTTATCCCTTCCAAAATAGGCTATCTAACAGGCATATATCTCGTGAGAACTCAAGCGATAATACTTTGGCTGACTAAATCTGCACCAAAGGGATCATGGGTTAAAAAGGGACGAGAAGAGAAGAAGATAGGCTGTTCAGAGAGTAGAGAAAGTTCACATCAGTCGGAAGAATATGGATAGTTGCAAGGGATATGAGAAGTCGCTCTGCCTGATGAGTTCTAAAGAATTGTGGCGAGGACCTCTCCTTTTTATACTCGGCCCTCTAGCGGCATATCGCAAACTACTAAGGACCGCCCACTGACAATCATTACGTCATATTCTCTCTCAATCTGGGATCGACAAAGGATTTCCCACGCGCTTGAGGAGGGAGGAGGGAGGGAGGCCTACCTACCTCGTGGCGCGCTCACTGGCCGTCGTTACATAACTCTCTCTCTTCTCCTCATTATATATAAGTCCCACACACAATACTTATATCTAATGATATAAAATAGAACTCGTTGACTTAGAAGAAAACAAAATACATAATTATAATACTTATAGTACAACGGCTCACATAAACTGAGTTAGGAAACTCTACACGGACTACAGCCAAAGTTCCTGCCCTGACGATCCTAGCGAGAGTGGGGTCTGACTGAGCGTTCTGTACAGCATGCTCATACTCGGCATGCGTCACACGGGATTGGTTGATCCACCCACACTATGGGATATAAGGAGCCGCATGATTGGCTGAACAACATAGGGCACCCTAGATGATTTAGGACAATTTAGGAGTTCCTAACCATTTAGGAACAGGATAGGACATCCTAAATTGTGTTTATGTATACAACTTAAGACACGAGATAAGTTGTCCTAACCTGTTCATATCTTAGGGAGCCCTAAGTCAGTTAGGAAGTCCTAAGTGCCCCAAGTTAGAACAGTTTTGAGTATCCGGCCCCTGACTTACTTTCCATGGCTGACTTATTCAATTTGCTGAGGTTGTCACAACGGGAAACGGGAACTAGATTGGTCCCTCTTGTGAGTCATTCAGAATTAGAGTATTATTACCGCTTTCTCGAAGTGTATGTGAGTCAAGGTAAATTTCTTATTTCAATCCCGTTTGCATCTGACATGATTTTGTCTTGGTCTGAAGTTGTACCTTTTCTGACTAAATTTCATAATTCTTTGCTCACTATTAATTTTCCTTCCGAGAATGCGTTGGTTTCGAAAGGGAAGTATACAGATGAATATCACTCTCTACTGAGTTCCTCCATTGTTAATTCGCTTTGTCACACGGTATTTGGAATGTTCACCATTTGCCCAACGTCTGCCGTTCCTCTGCTACAGATGAATTCTAACAAATGCGTCCAAGCCTGGATTTTTTTAATTTCACTCTGGTTCAACTTCACCCATTTTTCCACGTTCACGTATTTAATACTCACTTTCTTTATTTTGTCAATGCTTCTGATCTACTTATTACTTGCCCGGACAGAGCACCCTTTCATAAATCATGTATTGGCCAAGTTTATGTAAGGGACTCTTGCTTGTTGGTTTCATCTCATCTTACTATTTACCCTTCTTTCACTCACATGCTTTCGTTCACGGAGCAGGATATTCTTTTTGCAAGCATTCCGTCTGCCGTAAATATTTCGAGTAACTTTTCATTTCCTAAGATCATTTCATGTGAGATTGAAGCTTTGGAGCTGATAAATTCATCCATGGACTCGTTTTCGTTTATGCATTACGTTCGCCCTGAGTTCATCTACCCTCTTCCAATGTTCATTAGTCTTGTTTTATTTATTTTCATTGTCATTTTCCTTATAATTGCTAAGAACATTGAGGGTAGGTTGACAAGGGTTGAGATTATTCAAACTGTTGGAAAATAATTGTTTTCATTATTGTTGAAGGCAGTAGGGAATTGTAAACAGACCTGTGGCATTTTGGTTGGTCCAATTACCGTGTTCAATTTATTTTGCGTAATTATTTTAGTTTCTTGGGGTTTTATTTTTCAGATTTTGTTTTAACAATTTAGCATTGACTATTTCTAATATTTTTTTTTTATCTATTTTGTACAATTAATTTATTTTTACATATTGCCTATATACAGTACAGTATATATTTTCTTATGTTCCTATTTCTTACAATTGTGTTTTGGTTGCAGGTATATGATAACATGGGTGTATAGTAAGTAGTGTAAATAACAGGTAACGTTTATGAGATTGGTTGGGTGTGAAAGGGATCTGCCTTATGTGGGCCACTTGGCTCTGCAGACTCCCATTTTCATCTTGGTTGCATGTGTAAGGGATCTGCCTCATTTGTACCGGTGTGCAAACAAACAAGAGCGAGAGAGAAAGAGATTGGCTGTGTAAGGGATCTTTCCTCTATTCGCTTGGTATAAGGTTGTAGATATGTGGAATAGGCTGCCGAGTGCTATAGTAGGATCAATAAAAATAGAGCTTCAACATAAAATTAGATAGAACGAGATGAGTTGGGTGTGATAGGGATCTGCCGTGTGTGGGCCAATCGGCTCTCTGCAGACTCCCATTTTCATCTTGGTAGCACATGTAAGGGATCTGCCTCATTTGTACAAGTGTGCAAATAAGAGAGAGAGAGAGAGATTGGCTGTGTATGGGATCTGCCTCTCTCGTAACAGAGTCGTAGATATTTGAAATAGGCTACCTAGTGCTATAGTGGGATCAAGAACAATAGAGAATTTCAAGATAAAATCAGATAGTCATATGGACGAAATGGGTTGGATGTGAAAGGGATCTGCCTTTTGTGGGCCACTTGTCTCTCTGCAGATTCCCATGTTCATCTTAGTTGCATGTGTAAAGGATCTGCCTCATTTGTACCGGTGTGCAAACAAACGAGCGACAGAGAGAGACTGGGTGTGTAAGGGATCTGCCTCTATTCGTTTAGTAACAGAGTTGTAGATATGTGGAATAGGCTACCGAGTCCTATAGTGGGATCAAGAACAATAGAGTTCAACATAAAATTAGATAAGACGAGATGGGTTGGGTGTGAAAGGCTGCCACGGGCGTGTCTGACCACCATTTTGGATATCATATCAAAAGTTGCCCAATACAAAAATGCACCTTGTGTCAAAGTTTGGTCCCGATCCGACAAGCAGTTCCGGAGTTATTGCGTAAAAACCGGACTATATATATTTTTATGGAAGCATGCAATACTACTTGAACCCCTGATAACGTTGCTTGCTGTTTGAGGAAGGAGGAAAGGTAAGTCACACCACACCAAAATTTGTCAAAACTTTGAAGGTCTAGAACTTTGTTATTAAACAAAGCATTTGGCAAAGGGAGGAATTGTTAAAAACCTTAGCCAATACTCTGTTATTCACCAAAAATAAATTTCAATTATCATTATTATTTGGTAGGGTAGGTATGTATAGGTAGGTTGGCTAAATAATTGGTGGAATTCGTAGGGACTCGAACTGTTTTCAGAGAGTTAAATACAAAACAAATAATAGATCTTCATAATAAATAGACTATGTTAATGCAAAACTGGGGGATGCGTGGAAGCCTATAGACTGTAGACCGTAACTTTGTGTGGATAGCGAATACGGTTTTAAAGTCATTTAAGAATAGACAGTTTTCAATGCTGCGGCTAAACTGTTCCACCCATTTATATTCTTTGGTATCAAAACGTTCGGAATCGCGAGCCTCACCCAACTACGCAAACATGGCTTTGATCATCGGCGTAGTTTTCAAGATGTGGATTTTAAGTGGAATTCGAGGTTTTTTCAAGATTGCCGAGAAAAAAAAACGTGCAAAAGCAAAACCTTCTCTAGAACATTTGCGGAGCATTAGTAGTGGAGTCCATATTATGTCAAAGCCCAATCATTTCCTATGAGTGGGAGAGACGGTATTTAGGCGTCAAATTTTTCGGGAAATCGGCTGCCACGGACCTGTTTGGGCGCCATGCCGGATGTTTAGCAAATCAAAAGTTGCCCAATACGAAAACGCACCTCTTGTGAAAGGTTGATCCCGATCCAAAAATCGGTTCTGGAGTTATTGCGTAAAAACCAACATGTAAGAATAATTTGGATGAATAAGTGGGTTTAATGAATACAATAGGGGTTCCCCGTAGGGGTCGAACCCCTAATATTAATAATAATAATAATAATAATAATAACAATAATATTAACCCACTGAACCCCATAGTTAATAATAAATGTACCACCCAGGACCAAGGGGTAGTAAACAAAAAATGTTTTCCAGAAAACACCAGGAATGGGTTAGAAATGAAGGAAAACCCACAAAAAACAATCCCCTAGGTCATTAAGAGGTCCTACGGTGCGCCCGAAAGTCGGAGTTAACATGGGGAAATGGGTAGGCAAAAACAGGTTTTTGCGCGCTCACGCGCACGCGCTTGGACTTTGAGAGTTTTCAACCATCGGCATTGTTGCGTAGGATACTTACACAGTTCCCATACACATCTGAGCCCTCTAGGTGCCATAGGATCGGAGTAATTAACCGCGACGCACCTTATGCGTCCCTGGGGTTTAGCGTTACAAACATTGCCGACGCAAACGTGTCGTCGCTGGGGTTCTGTGAGTTAATAATTGAATGAAATATTTCCTCCAAGTAAGATTTCTACATCTAGATATTAATAGGAACTTGATTTTATCACGCCATGATGGGGTGCGGATAAACATAATATCTAGTCCTGATTGTCATTGGGTCGAGGTAGAATGTTTTGTTCACATAATCTCTCTCTCTTTCTCTCTCTATATATATATATATATATATATATATAAATATATATATATACGGTATATATTTATCACCAGTTAGGTTCCACACTCCCTCTTCAAAACCACGCAACTATATACCAAAACTGAATCCCCACTTTTAAAGGTCCAAGACGCAAGTTCAAAGTTATAAAGTTTAAACACCTTTACGCATTTGAGCATCTTTGTTATCCTTCCATATACAAAAATATATCCTATATTACCTGCATCCTATTCTATTCTACAAGTTATGTTTCGAACTCGCTTAAGGGGGCCCACCTCGTTTGTCTGCTCTCTCTCGCTCCATCTCTCTCTGGGCTTTATCCATTCGGCCCCATTCAGCCTACTGTTTTAAGATGTTTATTCCCATCCAGGTGTTGATTAGTTTTGGCGAGCGGTAGCAAACCAGCATAACTTTAAAAGTGTTTTTGATGGCAGGCTAATTTTGTACATTTTTCGATATAAAATTATCTCCGGCGAAGCCGGATTTCTTCATACAATGCTGGCTCACTTTCGCTCGCCAGGAAGAAATCAACACATGGCTGTGGATAAACGTCTTAAAACAGTAGGCTGAATGAGGTCGAATGGATACAATCCAGAGAAAGAGAGAAAAAAAGCAGGTCACCCCCCTAAATAACAGGCTTACGTTACTTTCTTTATATAGTAAATCACCGCTCACAAGAGTGTATGGCTCAATAAACTATATATTATTTATGTTAACCGTTTACTACAATGCTCCCTTATTTCAATGTATTTGGATGCCTTTATTTAGAATGACTTGAGGGTGTCAGAGTTAATTGCAAAGCATGTCACACCTTTGATTGTTATAAGTATATAATATATTGAAGATTATAGTAGAATAATGCTAGGCAAGATACAATTAATGCACCTAAAACTTAAATATTACGAACAATTTTTTGTTTTGCAGCCTTGAATAGAAACGACACATGTTTTTGTTTTGTCTTGGTCTATTTAAACAACAATGGACTTGCAATTAAATTACTCAAGGCCAACAACAATATCAGGAAGAGTCAATAAAAGATACGTTGTTAACAAAGTGCTCCTCCACATCCAGTATTTACTTATTTATTTATTGTATTGTTTTTGTTTTAAGTCGGTTCTTCACGTTGTGAACTTGAAACCATTCAGCCGTTCTAACGAAAGTTACAAGATAATATATAGTGATGGATGGTATCCGAATCTGGTATCTACTATTTTGTATATACAGTATATAGTTGTGTTATATAAGTTTGTATTCTCCTTCGTTTAAATATTTTAAGTATTTAAGACAAAGAGCTACAACACTATACACTACCCGTGCTACCGCCAGACGCTGCAGACGCTCTGTCAACGCTCTCACGATATCGATCATAATTTGAGTATTAACTACTCATCCTCTTCATTCTTGTGCATGAAAGGTGGTTAAGAGCACGTTTAACCATCCTGTAGCTTAGTAAGTAACACTGCACGATATTTCGCTGTGTATTGACTGATAAACTTTGTGTTTATCACAAGACTCCTGCTCGGACAGGGCGCCACTAGCGCCATCTATTGTTTTGTTTTGCTTTGTAAACAAATGCTCTCCTATTACTATTTTATATAAAATCGTAGCCCCTAATTTTACCCATTACCTACTGTAGTAAGTATCTATTTAACTGCCTTGTATGTAAGTAAAGCTTTGCATATTAATTTGCTAATAAACAATATTGTTTACTAACTAACCTGCCTACAGGGACTAACGCCGACGCCATTTTGTAAACAAACTTTTTTGGGGGATTATACATATTAAATACCAGCAAATTTTGTACCAAATTTAAGTACATTCATTTATCTTTTCCCCCTAGATATATTCTTAACTTTTTCTCCTCAGACTGATTTTACTTTAAGCTAAGGGTGGTATTTGTACAAACTAACCTAGCCTAACCCAACCTACCAAGCTTTTAACCTAACCCAAACCTAGCCTAGCCTATAGCCAGCCAATCTGTTTTATTATTAACTCTTGTAGATATTGTATTTAGTATCCTACTGTAGCTATACAGTATATATCTGTAATTTTAGTTGTTGCTTCCACGATCTTGTAATAACCTTTGACTGATACACTTTTTTATCTAAAAAGAGTAGGCTACTGGTTTACTAGGCTACAGCGACACCAGGGCCATCTGTTGACACAGTATATTAACCCCTTGTGTGCAGTCACACTTTATTTTTATATAATCTCTATTTGGTGAATTGTATATTTAGTTACATATTCTGTTATACATATATTTGTTTAAGGTTAGGTTATCACACCTGGTAGCCTATTTCTGCGAATTTCAATTTTATTATTTTCGGTTAGGCTATTCAACGCTGGTAGCCTATTATTGCGTATTTCAATTTAAAAAAAAAAAACTTTTGGTTAGGCTATCGCCCCTGGAAGCCTAATTCTGCGTATCTCAACATTTTTGTTTTCGGTTAGGCTATCACCCCTGATAACCTATTTCTGCGTATTTCAGCATATTTGTTTCCGGTTGAAGTAAGTGAAGTGTTTTTAAAGTGAGTGAAGTGTTTTAAAGTGAGTGAAGTGTTTTTTAAGTGAGTGAAGTGATCTGAAGAAAGTGACTGTCACCATGCCTCGCGCTTGTGCGAACTGCGCCGGTAGGTCTGGTGAGTCCATGTTTGCTACTGTCGATTTTCAAGTCTGCCGGCTCTGCCAGCAACGAGAGAATTTTACAGTGAAATTAGATGAAGCCTACAACAAGATCAATGTCCTCACCATGAAGCTGGAATCACTCCAAGAGTTTGTAACACTCAACGTTGGAGTACCACAAACTTCAATTGTCACCGCAACTCCAGCAGCCACCAACGCCCCAACGTCAACTGCCAACAATTCAACGCCCACAGTAGCCACTTCAGCTGATGTTTCCGATACTCAAGATACAAATAGTGACTCTCTTCCCCCTCAAGACAACTTCCGTGTCGTGAGGAACAACGTTTGCCCCAAGACCAGGAAACACATACCGATTACCGAGTGTCAAAACCGTTTCCAGATACTCACAGACCCAGATGACGAAGAGGAAATAGAAGAAGTCCGGCTCGTGGGAGACTCGATGATACGTGGTCAGCTCACAGAGTTTTGCGCCAGGGCACCTAAGACCAGGAAGCGTTTTTGTATCCCTGGTGGTGGTGTGGACGACATAGTTGCAGCAGTTGACGAAGTATCAAAGCTGGCCCCTGCTAATACAATGTACGTCATCCACGTTGGATCCAACGATGTACAGCGAACCCGGTTGGAAGATTTGCTTTTAAAGTACCAGCAGCTGATCAAGTCGTTTAAGGAGAAGTCATCAAGGATCATCGTCTCAGGAATCGTCCCGCGGCTCGGTGTAGAGAGCCGATTTTACAACATAGCCACCAGCACAAATCGTTGTCTAGCAAACCTCTGCAGGAAGGAGAACGTGGGATTCGTCGACACCTGGGACAATTTCTACTATGATGACTATTTGTTTTCGGACGATGGAGTTCATCTGAACCAGGTGGGAGCAGCACGTTTTGTGCGTCTTCTCAACGATGCGGTGACGGATTTTCGGAGAAGAAATCGACTCAGCACAGGACAACCAGGAAGGAGGACCAAAGACAGCGAGGACGGCAACCTACAAAGGAATTAAATACTAATCCGTCAAGAACCGCGAATTTGGATAAAGCTCCACCAACACGACCCAAATTAAAAACCGCCAGGGATAACGACCGAGGACCGAGGACAGCCATGAATGTAAACGTAGATCCGACCAGAACAAAACATTCGATGAAAGAACGTTCTGTGAGTTCTAAAACCGCAACTTTAAAGGTTTTCTATGCAAACGCTCGTAGCATACGCAATAAATTTTCAGATTTAGAGGAACTAGTGTTTACAGAAAATTATGATGTGATTGGCATAACAGAATCTTGGCTCAATACAGAAGATAGAGACTTTTTAGCAGAGTATTCACTTCCCGGTTATGTAATGTTTGAGAACAGCCGAATAAATAAAAATGGAGGTGGCGTTTTATTTTATATCAAAGAAAGTCTTAACCCGACCCTCGTGTCAAAACCCCAAATTGTGAACGTCGACACATCTTTTGTGCTAATAAAGAATAATAAAGGTACAAAAATAATACTTGCGTTAATATACAGACCTCCAGCTCAATCAGTGCAAACTGACCGAGAAATTTACGAACAAATTGCAGATGTAAGTAAGTCACAAGATACCGTAATTTTTGGCGACTTTAATTTACCTGTGACCAAGTGGGGCGATACTCTTACTTCACACTCCGGACATGACTTGTATACGAACTTGCAAGAGAGTTCGCTTTATCAATTTGTTCGAACGCCGACCCGTGGTAATAATGTTCTTGACATTGTACTTGCAACAAAAGAAGAATTGATAGAGAATTTGAATGTTGGTGATGAATTCAGTAACAGCGACCATCGTACGATAACTTTCACTTTAAAGTTTACTAGTAACGAACCAAATAGTAGCATCGAAAAAGTCCCTAATTTCAAGAAAGCAAACTTCCATAAACTTAGAGCTATGTTTAAAGAAACTGACTGGAGCTTTTTAATTAACAATAACGACATAAATACATCTTGGAAGTTATTCGAAACCACTTACCTAAAAGCAATGCAAGACTGCATACCATCGAAAATACGGCGTCCAGGCCATAATAATAAGCCCAAATGGTGGAATAAAGATATTTCAAACTGCCTGCTTGCTAAAAAATGTGCTAATGATAGATTAAAATCCTCACAAAATGACGAAGAACGGGTGAAATTTGTAGAGCTACGACGCAAAGCCAAAAAGTTAATTAAGCAGAGTAAAAAGACCTTAGAGTTACATATTGTGAATCAAAGTAAAACAAACCCGAAAGAATTCTATAGTTATATCAGAAAGAAAAAAGTAGTTACTTCAACTGTTGGACCGTTAGTCGATGAAAATGGAGAATACACCAAAGACGAAGTACAAATGAGTAATGCCCTCAATACCTTCTTTGCATCAGTTTTACAACAGAAGACCTCAGTGATATCCCTACACCATCGCCGATTCAGATTGATAATTCAGATGTTCTAAGCAATATCACCATTACAGAGAGAGAAGTATTGCATTGTTTAGATAAACTCAAGGTAAATAAAACGCCAGGACCTGATACAATCTCGCCTAGAGTTCTAAAGGAAGCTAAGGATGAGCTCTCCAAACCACTGACATTACTATTCAATAAATCCTTGCAGTCTGGAACTATGCCTGATCAGTGGAAGCTAGCCAACGTAACACCGATATTCAAAAATGGCAGCAAATCCCTACCCAGTAACTATCGTCCAATTAGCTTAACCTCAGTTGTTTGTAAAATGCTAGAAACGGTCATACGAGACAGACTCGTAAATCACTTAGAGGAAAATAACATACTTAAAGATACTCAACACGGCTTTCGTAAAAAACGTTCCTGTTTAACAAACCTCTTAGACTTCTTCCACGATATCCTCAACCTCTACGATGAGAGTAAAGCTGTAGATATTATATACCTTGATTTTCAAAAGGCCTTTGACAAAGTTCCCCACAAACGTTTACTGCTAAAACTAAAAGCGCATGGAATACAAGACGGTGTGTTGAAATGGATAGAAAATTGGCTCGGCAACAGAAAGCAAAGAGTAGTCATAAACGGTAAGGCATCCAAATGGACCAATGTAAGTAGCGGGGTACCCCAGGGATCGGTACTAGGACCAATTCTCTTTCTAATTTACATCAACGACATAGATGAGGGTCTCACCTGTACAATCTCAAAATTTGCTGACGATACAAAAATTGCAAATAGCGTACTCTCAAAAGAACAAGTTGACGATATGCAACACAATCTAGATAAATTGTCATGTTGGGCCCAAATTTGGCAAATGAGTTTCAATGCGGATAAATGTAAAGTACTACATGTCGGATACCTAAATGAGAAAGCAAACTATTCGATGAATGGCACTCAGCTTAAGAATGTAAACAGAGAAACCGATCTGGGAGTAACAATATTGAGTAACCTAAAACCGAGTCAACAATGTTCAGAAGTTGTTAAGAAGGCAAACAAAATAATTGGCTTCATAGGCAGGTCATTTGAGCATAAATCCAAAGAAGTTATCCTAACCCTTTACAATTCCTTAGTCCGCCCTCTTCTGGAAACTGCGTTCAATCCTGGTGCCCTTATTACCAAAAAGATATAAACAAGCTAGAACGAGTTCAACGTAGAGTTACCAAAATGATACCTAGCCTAAAGAACAAACCATACGAAGAGCGTCTTAGAGAATTAAATCTATTTCCTTTAACCCAGCGCAGATTAAGAGGTGACTTAATTCAAGTGTTCAAAATCATCAAAGGCATCGACAATATGAACTTTAGTAAGTACTTCACTATCGACCAATCTAATTACACGCGGGGAAACGGTTGCAAAATTCTTGGTAAATCTTTTAACTCGCACGAAACTAAGAATTTCTTCTTCAATCGAGTTGTCAACTTGTGGAATGGGCTTCCCCGAAACGTTATAGACTGCATCACCGTTGATTCATTTAAACTCCGCCTAGACAAATATCTCTCATTAAACCCGCGACTGACTGCGTTTGTAAATGAATAACTTTATTTTATCCCCCCCTCAGTTACTAACCCATCTGTCCTCTACTAACTTCCTAATCCTGCCACGGACATTAGTTCCAGGGCAGTAATTCCCTTTCCAATGTTCCCTTACCCACTCTAAACCACTGTTTGGACACTTGATCCTCAGTGTTTTGGAGGACAAGCAACCTAGAAGGGTCACTAGACCTGTTGTTGCTTGATTTCCTTTGTACTCCTTTGTACTCCTTTGTACTTCATGATAATGGAGTTTCAATCATTGGCTAATTAATCTTTGTTGAATATATTATGCAAATGAAGTGTTGGTGTGACTGGGACTTATGGAAACACGGAACAAAGGGAAAACCAAAACCAAATAAATAGTCAACAATTCCCGGTCTGATAGGGAGCAACACAATTGATAACATTGTCACATTTTAGTTTACTGAATGTTGGGTGGATGAAACTCGTCGGCAACCCATCTAGGGAAGACAACCATATAAAAATCTGGGTGGATGGGACTTGTCACCTTTTGGTCGGCAACCTGACTAAAGGTCGTTGCACACTGACACGGCAGCCCCTTCAAGACTGGCACGAACACCCACGACACATACAAATCCTGTGTCTTGCCGAATTTACTAGAGATCACGGCGAAAATGGCTGGCATCATTAGAGTCGTATCTCTACCATATCTCTTCCACACGACTTGATAAGACTCTAGTGATGCCGATACGGTGGAAAAACGAATGCTACGAAGAAGATAGGAAAAGCCGTGCGAAGGGAACACGACTAGTCCACGGAAAGGATACGTCCCAAAATACTGCGATACAACTCAGAAGAATCTTATCGACGCCGGGGGTTTCTCACAAACTTTTGAACAGCTCAAAATATCTTATCGACCCCCGATACGTCGCTTGGACCGTGAGAGTCAACCACGGTTGATTTCCGATATCCACGATTATGTTGCCGATTCGCGGTATCAGGCTGAAATTTTGAGTCGGGAACTCGCCTGGAGGGGCTTTCGTGTCAGTGTGCAACGACCTTAAGGGAATAGACCTTATACAAATCATTGCTGCATATCCCTAACATGTGAAGCAGGTTGGTGGGCAACAAACAAATGTGTAATAAAGATACATAGAGGGCCTCGGAGCCGGACGGACACTAAGTTCAGTATTCAATCCTGTAAGGCCTTGAATAAACTGACGAGGGGTTGTCCTCACGGGGGACAGGTCCGCTTGGGGGCGTTTTATATAATATTATGGCCACCCCTCATACAGGGGAGTAAGACTTCCAACAATAGATAGAGAGATAGATAGAATGTTGGAGTAGTATGTCCATGGTGGGAGGATTCTTGAGTATTTATCAAAACTGTGTGGTTTAGTGCCAAATATTGTTTGAATTTAATTAGGTTACACTAATGTGACACTGTCTGAAATTAGTTCAAAGGAAAAACCAAAAACAATAATGTGTGTTCGTCTTTAATGTCAGATATTATTAGCAAAACTTTTCAGATTAATTAAATGTATTAATATCACTCCCAACACCAAACAACTCCCAAGTTGAACACTCTAACCATTACACAACAAAGAAATACTAATATACAAGGCTAAGCTAATTTTTGTTAGCTCCATTTATATCACATTGGCAATAATTAGTATGGGTTGACATCACACAGACGGCAGCATGTGTTGACAACATTAACTATACAATCAATATTGAGTTCATTAATATATATTATATTATACCTAGGACAATAATGACATTGATGGATATCTAACCTGCTATTTAAATAATAGATAATTGAATTAATTAAATATTCGTTAGTTTTTTCTTAAAATTGCTACTGTAAGTGATACGCTTAAGATTTTCAGGCAATTCATTCCACAGCATAACTGTCTGGAATAGTGTATGATGATCCCGACAGTTTTGAGTCCAATTGGGTATTTGAATTTGGTGGTATTGTATAGTAAGTACGATTTCGGCTAGTACCTTATGTACTGTAGTTTATTATTAATTGTAGGTTAAATATTAACTGCAATGCATAAATATATACATCAGCTCTAGATGTATCATGAAACCAAATCAATGGTTAGAATTATTATGAGCCGGCAGTCATATGTAATCTCACGAAGCAATAGAACGCGGCCCTCAGTCTCATGAAATCAGCCGTAATACTAACACCTCCCTCCGGCTCTGACTCAACCTTAGAATTCACCATGTGCTACCGCTATTAATCTATATCTTCAGTCCTCTAAGCTAAGTTCATAATGCATTGATATTGTACTATGTGAACATTCCTACATGTCATTCATATGAACTAGCCGTGTGTGAGAGGACAGGAATCTACCCATAGAAATAATCATCCTTTATATTGGTAATTATACTATTTAACTTATTGTTGGGATTAATTCACGAACCAGTGATTGCATAATTTAACCTATATCTATATACTCCCCACAATAATTGGTCCTTCGAACCTCTGGTAATCTTTATATTACCGTATCGGTGTTTGTTTACTTCCATGTTCACTTGGTATTACAAATGACTGCCACGCTAGGAGTTGGGCAGACTGCCCTTGCATTCTTTTTGTTGCCTGGCTATCCCCGTGTTTTTTCGGTGGTGCCACGTCTCTGCTGTTTTGGTGGAACTCTTTTCCCATTGTTTGGGACATGGTGCTGCTTGACTTGTTTGGGGGTTTGCTAGGCTAGATATGTGTGTGGGAGGGTCTCAGTTTGGTACCATTTTCTCGCGGTTGTTAGTTCGGCTTACAAGTGCCTGTGGTTGTTGTGATGACACTATTGGTAGTTTATTGGTGTCTTTATGTGTTGTGAGAATCTATTTTACATTTTTGCTGGAGGGGAGTGTTTTTCATGTGACTCATTTTAATTAAATTCCTTAGCCTAGTTACTAATTACGGTCATGAGGTTCGGTCTCTGTTGATTCCTATGCGATTGACAGCCTGTAGTCAGACTTCATGATTGTGGCATGGGCAGCTGGGCTAGGCCTAATCTAATCTAAATAGTCTAATTACTGGTCAGGTCTTGTCATTTACCCTTCTTTCGGATTTTGTTTCTGCTATTTGTCCATCATGGCTCAATTAAATCATCCAACTGCAGCTAAGTTATGTATCAAGATTGGGAGTGGCAATTCTATTGCCCCATAATTTAGATTTATTTATGTAACTAGTTTGCTTTGCATTTTTGAGAGTTAATAGATTAGGAGCTTAACAATGACAGATATAAAGAAACTTAAGATTTGAAAGGGAGGGTTGAAGGGAAGCTTGAATAAGTGCTTAAGAGATCTTGACGAATTTGTAGACAGTGCCTCTGCTGATCAGATTAAGGGCAATAAGGCTACTGTAACTAAATCGCTAGCCACCTTTGATAGTTATGCTCAGCAGGTATATGGTTTGTTGTCAAGTCCTGAAGAGGTGAAAGAAGAGATGTCAGCAGGTTTTGAATCTATTGAAGATAATAATACAGCTTCAACTCAAGAATCGCACACTGTTAAGGATACCGGTACTCCAAAGGCAGCTGGTTTTAACCTCCCCAAACTTACTCTGCCAACTTTTTCTGGGGATCCAACTACCTGGACTGGATTTTGGGATATATTTGAGTGTTCCGTTCATCGGAATACGACTCTTACATCCATCCAAAGGTTTACGTATCTCCGTGGACAATTGAAAGGGGAGGCCTTGAAGCTGATAGAGGGGTGCAAGGTTGAAGCTACAAGCTATGAGTCTGCAGTGGATTTATTGAAAAGAACTTATGGGAGAGAGGAAGTAATCAAGACTGCTTTAATCACCAAATTCTTCGCTCTCGATCCTCCATCATATTATGTAACAGAATTGAAGGAGTACTATGCCTCTTTTGAGAGCCTCCTCCGATCGATGGAGACGATGGCCATAAAGAAGGAGGAGATCTATAGCGTAAATATCTTGATCAAGGTACCCTCTCCCCTTAAAGAAATTGTTAGACGGCAACTAAGCGACACTCCACTGGATTTGGAAGCGTTGGTGCAGATAATCCAGACTTAAGTGTTCAACATGGAGAGTACTGGACAATAACGACACATGGAGATGTCGCCATCCACTGCTGCTTTCCCGGTACAGACTTCTCCTAAACAGAAGACGATATCATCAGGTTGTAAGTTGTGCAGTGTACACGGTCATCCATGGTATCTCTGTCCTAAGTATCCTAATGCTACACAGAAAAATGGCAAGGCTAAATCGCTTCACTTGTGTACAAGTTGTCAGGCAAAAGACCACTTCAACAGTACTTGCAAAGAAAAGGGAAGAACCACCAAAGAGTCACATGATAAAAATAAAAGCGAGGGTAATAAAGTATCCACTATGTCCATTGCTTCTAGAGAATATCAAATGCTTCCTACTATGATGCTGTCAGTAGTGGGAAGTAATAATAAGCATACAATGACGCGTACCTTACTCGACCATTGCTCACAGAGGTCATTCGTTCTGCGGTCATCATTGCCACATCTCAAGTGTACCAGCAAGGGTCAAGATAATTTGGGTCTCCATGGTTTCGCTGGTGAAGTTGATTCCAGTGACTATGATATAGTGGAGATTTCCTATGTATATAGGAGGAAGGTATGTCCCATCAAGGCTGTGGTGGTCGACAAACTTCCTAGTTTCTATGTGGCATCAGAGATTCAACCACATTTGATGTATCTCCGAAGCAAAGGTTTTAAACTGGCTGATGATCAACTCTCTGCTAATAATGGAAATATGATACTGGTCGGAGCTGATTATTACTACGACCTGGTTCATCCTGGATATCGGCGGATAGATAAGCTGATTTTACTCCCCAAAATACAAGGGTATGCCATTTCTGGATCCTATGTGACTTCATCTCAAGACACAAAGGTGGAGATACTTACAGTCCTTAAAGTAGCAGTAAGCCCCATAGACAAATATGTTAGGTCTACTGTTCCTGAGAATCCATGCACTGATATAGATAAGCTATGGGACTTAGATAATATTGGAATTAACCCACATGAACTTGATCGGGAGTCCAAGCTAGCGTTGAGATTGTACAAAGAAACTGTAACGTATGATTCTGGCAGGGGTCAGTATGTGGTAAAGCTCCCTTGGAATGACAATAAGAGTAAATTACCTACAAATTTCAATCTAGCACTTGGTAGGTTACGGAGCCTTCAGAAGCAGTTTGTCAAGGATCCAAATTATTGTGAGATTTATGCTGCAGTACTAGAAGAGCAGGAACAACGTGGATTTGCTGAGAGAGTAGATCCCAGTGAGTATGGGGAATACTTTCATTACCTTGCTCATCATGGGATGAAAAAGGACAGTTCCACCACTCCTGTTCGTATTGTGTATAACTGCTCAGCTAAATCCAGTGATTGCTCTTATAGCCTGAATGATTGTCTATACACTGGTCCATCCCTGGTCTCTGATCTCGCGCAAATTATGTTACGTTTCAGATATCATAAATTTGCATTGGTCGCCGATATTGAGAAGGCCTTCCTGATGCTTCAACTCCATCGTGAAGACAGGGACTCAACAAGATTTTTATGGCCACGGGACCCAATGGATCTAGATTCAGAGTATCTGGTCTACAGATTCAGAGTCGTATTGTTCAGTGCGACCTGTTCCCAGTTCCTTCTCAATGCTATTACCTTGCGACATCTTGAGGAGGCTGGACTAGATCCTGACTTCAAGAATGAGATCAGGCAGGGGATCTATGTGGACAATCTTCAGGGCACTGAAGACGATGAAGATTTAATGCTCAAGAGATGCTGGGATATCCGCGATATATTTGCTAAGGCTCATTTATATTTGAGAGAATAGAATGGGCCACTAATACTGATCTTGTGAAAGGAATTTTCTTCTGACGGTCTAGCTACTGAGAATAGTGCGGTGAAATATTTGGGCCACAAATGGGACACTACCACAGATTGTATATCCTTCTGTCATACACCATGCGACAGTGAGATTATGACCAAGAGAAACTGCTTAAGTTTGTCTGCAAAGTTGTTTGATCCCCTAGGCTATTTGCTGCCTGTAACTATTCGTGCTCGTATGTTTTTACAGCAACAGTGGCGGCTAAAACTAGATTGGGACACACCCCTCCCGATTGAGCTACAAGATACTTGGCGGTTAATTCGGTCGGACCTTTCCACATGTTGCAAGGTTCAACTTGACTGTCAAGTTATAAGTGGTCAACAAGTGGATCTACATGCCTTTGCTGATGCCAGTAATAGTGTGTACGGTACTGCCATATACTTATGCAATGGTAGTGAAGCGTAACTGGCTATAGCAAAGGCCAAAGTAGCCCCTATTAAGAAAATTACAGTTCCAAAATTAGAACTTATTGCATTGCTTCTGTCTGCTCATCTAATGAAGTTTACACTGGATGCTTATACAGACATACTACAGATTGATAACGTCTATGTCTGGAGAGACCGTCAAATAGCACTTTCTTGGGTACACAGCCAGAAGGTGCTACCTGTTTATGTTTCAAATCGCACTGATGAGATACATGTTCTCATGATACATAACTTAGTTCCTACAGCTAAATTTCGCTATATGAGTACCAAGGATAACCCCGGTGACATAATTTCCTGGGGGATCTCGGCGCAACAGTTTTTGTCATCCTCTATTGGCAAGGACCTACATGGCTTACATCTCCAACTAAATGGCGTCAGGATTTCGGGGTATGCGTATCTGATCCATCAAGTCGGCCCCAAGATGATGTGTTAAGTAGTTCGACTGTGAGTACTACACATCAGGATAACAAGTTGGTAGAGTGGGAACGTTACGGCAGCTATGATCAAGTAATATGGATATTTGCATGGATATACCGTTTCATTAACAACATTAGAAGTCGGGCTCACAGGTCTTTCCTTAGTGAAGATTCGAAGCAAATCAGACTCCATGAATTGAGATTAGCAGAAGCAAAAATAATATGTTTAGTACAAAAGGAATCTTATCCTACTGAACAAGGAGTTAAAGGCCAAACCCTCAAACTTAATGAGACAGCTAGGATTATATATGGAAGGAGGCATAATTAAGTGTAGAGGCAAGATCCAGAAAGCGAACATTAATGATTCTGCGAAATATCGTGTCCTCCTTAGCTCCTCTCATTTGATTACCAAGTTGTTAATTCACAAATGCCATGGGATCTGCCTATATTTTGGCATAAATTATGTTCTGGCTTATATGCGACAACGTTGGTGGATCCTTAAGATGCGACAAGCTATTAAAGGGATCCACAATACCTGTACTATCTGCAAAAGATTAGAGGGTAAGCCTTACTCTCCAGTTGATCTACCTCCCTTGCCTGAGTTCAGGGTACAAAGAACTGAACCATTTCAGGTAACCGGGGTAGACTATACAGGAGCGATTCAAATTAGGGAATCGCCCGGTAATATCACTAAGGTATATGCCGTACTCTTCACATGTGCGGTAACCAGAGCGATTCACATTGAATTGATTGACGACTTATCCAGTGAGGGTTTTTTTACATACTCTAAGACGCTTTGCAGGTTGCAATGGTTTCCCTCAAATGATTCTGAGCGATAATGCGACTTGTTTTGTCGGGGCATCCAAATATCTCCAGGATATAATGGATGACCCGCAGGTTGTGTCTACCCTCACTGGAAAGAGTTGTCAGCGGAAATTCATACCAGCTCGTGCACCATGGTTCGGGGAGATTTGGGAGAGAACAATAGGTATTGTCAAATCTGCCATGAAAAAGGTATTAGGGAGGGCCCTGGTGAACAAAAAAGAGTTGCAAACAGTCTTAACGGAGATTGAAATGTCAGTCAACGACAGGCCCTTGACTTATACCTCGACAGATATTGATGACCTCTTACCCATTTCGCCTTCCATGCTAACACGTGGATGAAACCTTAACCCTTCCTCCCCGAGCTGTCTTACCCAATGACGGTCGCCCCTACCCAGGCGATATGGCTGAAAAACGTCTAGGCCTAGGCTACCGTATTTATGTTTATTTTCACTGCTAAAACTTTCCCACTCATCTATAATCGTAGTGCGGTTTTCAATCTGTATTTTGGCATTGAGTAGAGCTCTGTAAGTCAACTGGTTCAGTTGTGATGACGATTTCAGTGGAGCCAATATTGCAGAGATGTTGCCAATATGTGGGCTTTTTAGACACTAATTTCGTCATGACGTCAGAACAATAACATTGAGGAGTCTTCTCCTTCTTGTTTTCGGAGGTGCGGTGACGAACGCTTGGGTTTGTTGACATACGTCGTACGCACGGCGTTCGGACCAAGCTTAATTAGGCTATTAAGCTCATGCCTTAGATAAGGCATACCGGGTAGCAGCCCTTCTTTCGTGCTGTCCTTACCTAAGCCAGACCGGGTAGGAAGGGTTAATCCCTTTCCTAGGTCGTCAGTAACCAACGAAGATCTACAAGACCCTACTCTTGGAGATACTGACGCCACATGTTGTTGCTTCCAATATATGAACAAGGTCTCAGACGATTTATGGAAAAGGTGGTCACAATAATATTTTCTGTCTCTTCGCGAACGTCACTCTAATATAATCAAGGGGACGAATCAACGGTGGCCTCGTATCTGGGATATCGTATTGATTCATGATGAGCGTCCTAGATTATATTGGAAGCTTGGTAGGATTGTCAATTTGTTCCAGGGCATTGATGGTCATATTAGGGTTGCTAGATTACAGACTTCGACTGGGATTACTACTCGCCAAGTCGTAAGGTTATATCCCTTGGAGCTGGATGTAGAACTGCCTGATGTTACTGGTGCCTCTACTGATATACCACCACAGGGGAGTGCTGGTGACAATGCTCCTCAGGGTGGAGCTGTTGATAATGGGAAGGATAATCCTCCTCTGGCTTCCCATGGCGCTTTCCCCAAAAGGAGGGCTGCTATTAGTTCCGTGGATCTTTGGAGATCTAAGATTAACCAAGGTGATCTTTGATACCCTTTTGTATATAGCTACTGTACATTGTTTTTGGTGGCGGGCAGTATGTCGGGAATAGTGTATGATGATCCCGACAGTTTTGAGTCCAATTGGGTATTTGAATTTGGTGGTATTGTATAGTAAGTACGATTTCGGCTAGTACTTTATGTACTGTAGTTTATTATTAATTGTAGGTTAAATATTAACTGTAATGCATAAATATATACATCAGATCTAGATGTATCATGAAACCAAATCAATGGTTAGAATTATTATGATCCGGCAGTCATATGTAATCTCGCGAAGCAATAGAATGCCTCAGTCTCATGAAATCAGCCGTAATACTAACACCTCCCTCCGGCTCTGACTCAACCTTAGAATTCACCATGTGCTACCGCTATTAATCTATATCTTTAGTCCTACATCACCAATCCTCTAAGCTATGTCCATAATGTACTGATATTGTACTATGTGAACATTCCTACATGTCATTCATACGAACTAGCCGTGTGTGAGAGGACAGGAATCTACCCATAGAAATAATCATCCTTCATATTGGTAATTATACTATTTAACTTATTGTTGGGATTAATTCACGTACCAGTGATTGCATAATTTAACCTATATCTATATATTCCCCACAACAACGATATAAGTTATGAACCTCTTGTGCATGGTCTGGGAGGCCATAACAAGTTACTACTTCTTGAATTGCAGATTAGGAGTATATTTAATTTATATTTAACTACTTCCGGTTGAGAATTATCGTGATATTTATAAAATATGTTGAAACAATAATGGGTTAGTATGACCTTACTACCGATATGATGAATTATATTTTCTGAGTTGAAATAAATAGTAAGCTTAAATGAATAAACTTAGAGCCTTGCAGGAAAGTACGTTATCTTTTATTTAGTACATTACAATTGCTTCTGTAATTTGTTTTTTAATAAACCAATAAAATACTTCCATGAAAGATTTGTATTGACTGTTTTACCTAAAAACTTTGTACTAATACCTCTTTGATGTACTATATTTCTTAAAACAAAGATGATTGGTAAAAATTCAATAACCAATTCACACACAAAAAAAAACAATAATAACGAAATGACGGGGTTGCTACCACCACATGCAATAACCAGTTACAGAATTGCCAGTCTGCAGCTGGGTCCACCAGCCAAACCCATCACCAGGAAGCAACAAAGAAGTAAGAAAATGCAGGAGCCACCCCTATCACCCAGAGCCCCTCATTTTCTTTCATGCCAAGCAGCAGTTATGAACATGGGAAACTGCACCAGCCAAACACAGCCCTGCCTTCAAAGGACACCAGCCAATGACAGGCAATATACTTTCCTTCACCAGATCTACACAATGATGAAGCAATGTTTATGCAAGTTGAACACCAGCGACCAAAAGATTACAGATACAAATGGACTGAACAGGAGTACCAGTTATGCCGGTCCGGTAGATCCAATAACCTCCAGACAAGAAACACTAATAGGCCAGCCATACATCAATATGTCTAAGAGTCTGGAGGATGATATAACCCTAAGAAGTAAGAATTCTCCCAGAATAGGATAAATAAATGCTCTATATGATATAAATATGTTACCTAGTATATAAGTACACCTATATATATTACCCAGCCATGTCTACTATTAGTATTTAACCTCACTACTCCATCACAACGAATTCATAATACCCCTATTGCCACGAGACTGTATAAACGAGAGTCAAGAATTAAGTCAGATATTGCTTCAAAGATTTAGGAGGAAAGTATGCAAACCTCCACTGCGGTACTGTACTTAGCCTGAAAAGGACAGGACAGCTAACCACAGCTAAAGCTTGCCCCAGCCCTGCCCCCTGCCAGTGAAAGTGCTCAGAGTGCCCTCTGACGTCGGGAACCTGAAGTGCTGCTCGAGTAACACCCTACCTTCCTGAGGTGCTGCCCTTGAACCTACGCTCTACGTCGACCAGCCCTGTGCTTTCACTACCCTCCAAACTTACCCTAAGTGTCTCTGTATATCTTGAAGTTGTGATTATTGTTGTCGAGGTATTAGTTAAAATATGTGAATCGTATAAGCATGTGATTATAAACATATCTGTGCCCAAGATCTTGTAATTGCGTACCTGTTAATTCTTCTGAAATTAATTGTAATTCTTGCCTAAAGACCTGTGTTCAAGATCCTATATTACTCCTGTTTAAATATCCTCTAGAACGGCCGACGCATACGTTATATACTTGTGTTCATTCATTTATCACGCCACATACTCACAGATTATCCTAATATATGTATTCTGTTATGCATGTTGTAAGTTGAGGTTGACGTGTATTTCGTGTCTTGATTCCCCTTCTTAATTCATAAGTAATTACCTAGAACCTACGCCCAATTTCATATTTAAATTATCCCAGTGTAAAATTTATCATTCCCCCAGTTATATACTTTTCAACTCCCCCCATCTCTCATACGATTACTCAATCATTGTTGTGATTATTGTATGAACTAGTATTATCGTTCATGTGAGTATTGATGTAGATGATTTTGATTCTTATGATCTAGGAATTCTAGCATTGCATAGTCTTTTATCTAAATTTTCCATCCTCTCGAATACACCACTTGTCAAGGTGAATTCTTCATAAGACTGTTAACCCTTTCAGATATCTTGTTAATACCCTTCTGAGTTTTTTCATAGTACAACTTCGTCTTGTGCGTCACTATTAACATAATTAATATCTTGTTAATTTATTCCTTACGCTATTGCCATTACAAGCGTTGCCAGGACATCTACTAATTAATCACCTTTGATTGATTAGACTTTGTCTTTATATCCAGTTAATCTTTATTCTTCCTTAACTCTCTCCATCATATTATGTTCCAATAAGTCCGAGTTGGCGCTTGACAAGTATTTTGGGTCTTGAATTTGGCTCATGAGTGTTGTCGAAGCCTTACATTTTTCGCGATTTCCATCCACCAGAATGCTGTTTATTGTGATGTATCATATATCAATGGAAAGAGGAATATTTATAGTACATGATAAAATAAAAAAAATGTAAATAAATCGAAATATGAAAGTGTAAATGAGTCCGGAATACAATTATTTCCCATGCAATTGTCTTCACACCGTCCTAGCTCTAAATTGTGAGTGATGACCATATATTTTTTTTTGCTCAAAT